>BMAW01048740.1:0-155132 GCA_019974015.1 Nephila pilipes
AGTCATTAATTCCCTAATATCTTTTAAAAATGTCTCTTTTTTGACAGTGATATGAATAGCTTGATCACTTTTAAAAGGCAGTTATTAAATAATTATTTAAGCTATATTAATGTAATATTTACACTGATTGTAACTTGCACTTTTACACAATTCAGTAAATGATAAATATTACAAATATTAGTTTCGAAAATATTAAGTTTGAAAACAATTATTTGCAGTATATTAATGTAATATTTACACCAATTGAAACTTGCACTTTTAAACAATTCAGCAATGACTGCTTCCATCGACATGAATTATTGTTCATCGAGCCATCCTTTTAAATTAGAAAATAAAAAAAGTCACTGGGACCAAATCTGGTGAATACGGTGGATGTTGTAATAATTTGAACTTCAATTCCATGAGTCATGATGCTCTTAATAAAAACAAACCACTTTTGATGTTGTGAGCGCCATCTCTTGGATTTTCTAAGGACTTATTGAATGACCCTCAAATTTAAAAATGAAAGCATTTTGTAAAACAAATGCTTTTTAAAACATTGAAATTGTTTAACATTAATAATCTAAAACATAAATTTGAAAATTATTTCGTTTGTTTCTTTTTAAAAATCCACACTCTAACATTTCTTTGGGATCATCCTTTGCTAATCTATTAAAGGAGCCATTGGTAGTTCATCCCCTCCCACAAATTCAAATTTCCTTCAAGAGATACTTTTTGATCCCCTAGTCATCTTTTTCAGCATCTCCTGGCAGACACAACAAACTTTTTTCACTAAGAAGATAAACGTTTTAATGAGTTTTTAAAACAATTTTAATTTTTGAAATCAGTGAAAGGTAATAGAGCTACATTAATTTAAGTTCAGGATTATCAAATATAAAAACACAACGCATAATTGCTGGATTGTATCTTCTTGATACAAAGCCACACCCTTGATCAAACCACCCAAAAAATGATGAGAATGTTTTAATAGTTTAATAAAAAAAGAATAAGTGGAATTTAAATATTTTTTAACCACACACTCAGTGAGCGAGTTTTCGAGCTTCAATTAAATTGTAATGACTTAACTAACATTTGAAAGTTTATAATGAGAAAAACAAGTATTATTTATGCTAAAATCGTATTATGTATTTTTGGTACAAATTGGCTTGTTTCTTTTCTCATACCTTCTGTTTAATAAAAGACCTTTTTTTTAAAAAATCAAAATATAGATATATTTTTGAAGTTTTATCTTGAATTTACTAAGATTATTTCAAAGACTATATAGTGTCAACAAAATGAATATCCAAAAAAAAAGCTACAAAAATAATTTTAATTGAAAAGGAAAAAAAAAAGAAAAAAAACTGAAAGATCCTAGTTCTCCTCTATTTTGACATCAGGATTAAGTTTAATTATTGTACTCTTTCTATGAACAGTCAGGGAAAGATTAATTTATTGTACAATTACATCAATTATAACAATAAAAACACAATAAAATAATTACAGTTTTACAAAGCTTGATACCAAACCATTCAATTATTAGTACTGAAACAAAATTCTGAAATGATATTCTACATAATTAAAAAAAAAAAAATTAAGAAATATAAAGCAGAACAACAAACAGGTTTTAAAATAAATATTTCTTAATATGAAATCCAGTCATTGTTTCTAAATAATATCCGCTAACTAGACAGATATATCGGAGTTAAACATATTTAATTTTTAGACGATACAGACATTAAGACAAATCTCTACATGTATTTATCATTAGAAGAATATCCGATATATTTTAAGTAGACAAATATTCAAATTTATATATAACATATAATACAACAAAAGCTTTTAATTAGAAAAGAATGTTATATAATATAACCGTATGGATGAATGCAATTTGCATTCAAACAAGTATTTTATTTGGCGGTCCATATCACCATTATTAACCCAAATTTATTTAAACAATAAATGAATGAACAGGAACATATCATTTAATGTAATAAAAACCAAACATTACTAGAAAACTATAGATAAATTAGAAGACCTTTCAATAAATTGAACTTTAATAATAAACATCGTTGTTTTCCAACGATTAATTTAAGAATAGTAAAATAATGAAAGAACAATATATTTAATTACCTTTAATAAATTCTGCAACGTGAAGAGAGATACTCTCTATTTCATCCATATTTCAAATTGGATAGAGCTGATTTATTCGAATAACATAATAATTTAAAAACAACGTACAATAAAACTGTCGATAAAAAATTTTTAACAATTTAAACCATCTTTAAAATTTTGAAAATAAAATAAAAACAATAACGCAAACAACAGAATTTATAAATGATACCGTGAAAGGTTATAAAATGCTAAATATTGCCTACATAACCTTACCAACGATGAAAATAGTAAACAAATTTTTCAAACAATAATAGGATCGGACCGGACAGATGTCAACTTTAACGTTTCCATTTTAAATTTTTGTTTTGTACCGAGATTAGTTGTTTGTCTTCTACTTCTGGACAAGGGAATCCATGAATATTTACAAAAAATAGGTTCTACTATATGAAACATTGACTTAATTATTATTACTAGTAGTATCATATCATATAATATTTAAAATAATAGTTGATATGTGCCCCAATATCTTCTTCATGCATTTCAATAATTAGATAAATAACTAAGAAATATGTAACCTACTTTCAAAGCATTAGATTACAATTTCTCAAATTGATTTATTCAGCACGTTTTATTAAATTTATTTTTCTCTTTTATTTATGAAATAATAATAATCAGTTTTTAACATCAGAAAAATTATCAGTCGGAATCTCAGTTAATTTATTGTAAACAAACCGCGACACTTGAAACGTGATGGCTGGGTTTGTTGATTTCTTTGGAAAAAACAAGGTATAAAAAGATATTTTTCCCTAGAAAATGTGTTTTTTTTTTACCTTATCGTGTTTCAATGTATGTTATACAGTCCTTTGAAGTAGCACAATTGTTTGTGTTTCATTTCTTGAATGAGTGATGAAATTAAATTTTCTTGGACAAGCGGTAAACATGTTTCGAAATGTTTTACTGAATCGAGTTGATAATTAATTCATAATAAAATGAATTAAAAATATGTAATAATCACTTAGAAGTAAATCCAGATCGTTGTGTATTTATGAAAATAAGATAAAGAAGTATTTTTGTAGATCGTGAGATTACGCAATATGTATGTGCCAGAACTGATAAGGAAATGGTATTTTATAAGTTATAGATATCAAATAATTGTTCTGTTTTCATGCTCTTTTCTAAAATTTTAATAGGCTTTCAAAAGGTCCACTCAAGAGCATGTTGTGATTATCTTTTAATAATATAAGTTACAGAAAATTTTGTACTTTCTTGTGATAACAACCTTTGTATTATAATTATGAAAACAGAGATTTTTCACCAAATTTTCCAATTTTGGGAACAGCTTTGGTGTAGCCCACCTGCTAAATTTGACACCATTTTTTTTTTTTTTTGGCGCCAAGTATCGTGTTTTAAAAAAGGGTTACCATTAAAATTTCCAAAGAAATTCCATGCTCATAAAATAAAAATACATGTTCCAAATTTATAGATATTATTAAGGGTACTAGAACAAGAAGGTGAAACTATGATTCTGGGTTTAAGATTCTATCTTTTTGTGACATTTATGTTTTAAAAATTATTTGTGCACCTAATAATGATATTTCAATCATTTTATTGAACTGTAAAATAATTTTTTTTAGTCCAAAAGTTCTTATTTCCCCTTAAGTTGAATATGGACATGATTTTTCAGATATATTTGAATTTATATTTAAGTGCTATTTTTAAATATATAGATACAAAATATTTTACTCATCATATAGAAAACAATTAACAAAATATAGTGAACCTAATATTTTAATGATAGTATTGTATATTTTCTTTGAAACTTTTGTAGAGCTTCGTAATTTTGGAAATTTAATTTTTCTTTTTTTCATATAAAAAAACTATTTCTTAAAACTTAGGTATTGCTTAGAGTGCCATCCAAAGGGCTGTGGTATGGGTTGATACTAGTTATCTTTTATCGCAAACTTGGCGGTATTTTTTGGTGAATAATTTAGGTGGGCGATACTAAAGCTGAACCGGACTTTGTTTCAATTCTTGTCATTTTTTTTCTATTTTCTCTTTTGATACTTAAGAAATTCTTAACAATGAATGAATGAAAGGAATGCAGTAACATATTTGTGGGGGCAAGTAACTGCATTGTACGTCTCTCATTGGATTTGGTAGGCTATTTTAGTCCCCAAGTGTTGCTTACTTGCATGTTTGGGTTCAGATTGGAGATGCTGAAATAGCTAATGT
Source organism: Nephila pilipes (assembly GCA_019974015.1). NCBI lineage: Eukaryota > Metazoa > Arthropoda > Arachnida > Araneae > Nephilidae > Nephila > Nephila pilipes. The sequence goes on from BMAW01048740.1 coordinate 4,324, forward strand.
GAATTTTATAAAATTTCACAGCATCGTGTAATTATAAAATAATGGATATTTCTGTAACTGAAATATAGTTAGATAACTAACTAAAGATATACTCGAACAAAGATCATACTATGAATTTTGAACTTTCAACATTAATTTAAATGCCTCTTTCAAATATAATTATATAAAAATAAAATGTCATTGAGAGATCCAAGTTAACATTTGTTTTCTAATTATAATTACATATTTGATGTATTTAAAACTCCAAACTTTCTATGACTAACTAAAATTAGATTAAACTTGAGTTGTTTTTAATTCTTTGTTTATTAGAATCTTAAAATTGACAATCAACTGAAATGAAGATGAGAAGAGGATTGAAACTTTTTAATTAGAGAGTGAAGGTAATAAACATTTTCAAACTAACTGTTATGCTGATTTAAACTGAAAAAAATTAACACTCATCAATCATAGTAGCACCCTTGTTGAATTTCAGAGTGAAAATAAAATGGCTTAACTAAATTCAAATGCTTATGACAAAAAGTTTACTAAAAATATCTAATCGTGACTTCATTTTTTTAAAAAGTTCAAACGAATTTTAAAGACTGATTTGAGCTGTAGATATAAACATATGTAGAAAAGGAACTGTTTTCATATTCAAAATTAGTGTTCAGAAATTTCCATAAATATTCCACTTTACTAAAACCCATACAATAAAAATAGTGACATAGTTCTTAATATTAGCATACCATTAAAATGGGAGATAGATATATTTTGAGATCACATGATGCTCAGTTTTATAATCAAGACGAGCAAGCTACATCTTTTTTTGTTACTGTTGCTAGCCTGTACTGGATATTTATGTATCAAAATAGCATTTAGCTTCCAACTCAAAATATGCTTGAATTTTTTTAAAACTTGGATTCCAAGTTGTTTGAATTCTGTGGTGTTTAAGTTTGGAATTATTGCTGTATATCTTATACAATGTATTCATTCATAACATCTGTGTGTTTTGGTTTTACCTCTAAACTATATGCATAGAGTAAATATAAGATTTGGCAGAAAATGTGGTTAAGATTTATATTTTATTAAAGTGCTGATTTAATTATGGCTAAAAAATTTGGAAAATGTTGATCATATTTTTTAACGTAACATGTTATGTGATAAGTTAGAATTTTAAAAGAGGAAGGCTGTATTTTACCATTTCAATATTTTATTGAGTTTACATTCATTGAGCTGATTGTTTTGACTCTGTTGCTCATTTTTTGCTATCTAATAGTAACCATCTCTGTAATATACTGTCACTCAGAAAAATAAGTATTTGTTGCAGAAAAAGTAACAGTGAATATTCTTATTATTGAAATGAATGTATTGTTGCAATTACTCTAAAACGTTTTTCAGCAGAATGCTGTCTTTCCTTTGATTTTCTATTACTAGGCTAATATTGTGCTGATAACTATCATTACAATTTCCTTTTCATATATTAATTTGTAAATATGTTTTAATAAAAATAATGAAGTGTTATTTCTTTTACAGTTATGCATAATGACTATGATATATAAATATTGACTAAATTTCCTGTTTAAAGTAATACAAAATGTATATATTATCTTTCTACGCATTGTTCCATGATACTCTTTTTTTTCTGATTTTCTTATGGGAAATTTATATTTAATTGGATAATATTTTTGGTGCTTCTTTGTCTTTTTTTTTTACTCTTTAATATTTTTTTTTTAATATAAAAAAGTGTATCATCATTTTGCTCTTTAAATATAGAAAAATTCGACTTGATAGTCAAATATTCTCAATTATCTTATATTACTTTTTTTAAAAAAATCCAAACTTCCTTCCATGCTAATTCTTAATTACTAGAATTTGTCTTTCCCCTGTCTTTTTAACTTTGGAATTTGTGATTTCTGAAACAGTTCTTAATTTGCGACATCGTGTAGGAAAGAAACATTCTCTAGATTTCTAAATTGAATATACACTTTGAAAATTTAAAGTATTTCATGGATAACAAGTTAAAGTCTACATTTCATCAGTTGACGTTCTCCCTACCACATCAGTGGATGTTTTTCAACCTCATGGTGGAGGAAGTCAGTTGAGTACTGGTGGCATTTTGGACCCTCAACATGTCAATCTGAAGAAAAGTTGTCCAGTTGCTTTTTGCAATGCCCTTATTTACTGGACCAAAAAGGATTCCCATGTAGGCTAGTTATTAAGGTGTTTTAATTTCATACATTGTTGAATTCAATGGGACCCAGCGACATGCTCCTTTTTCAGTATCATAATTATGATACAAAGAAGAACATTCTGAATGATATTTAAAAGAAATTCGTTTTGCCAGCCAATACTAAAATTGATATATGTCTCTTCCCTGTTACTAATTTCACTTTTAAGCAGTTTCCATTTGATGTCATTGGGTGTCTACTAGTGGAGTGGCAGGTCTATTTGACACATTTGCTGTAGCTGGTATATTACTAGTTATGATTTATGTATGGTTGTCACAGTTGGAGGCAAGTATCTGTGTCAGGGGTATATGCAACTAGTATTTCAAGACTGTGCTCCACCTAGTGTTCAAGTCCTGGGTCACCATATCTGCAAGGGATGGCTTATCATCTCGCCTTTGGGGGATGTTTTTCTACCCCTTAGCAAAGGAGTACACTTCACCTTGAGTGCCTGTGGTGTTTCTAACCCTAAGAGTTAACTTTTTGCTTTTTGCAGCATTCTTATTAGTTAGACCAAAAGGAAATTTTACTTAGTTTATTCTTTTCTTTTTTCCCTGTAAAGAAATATATAAAACTTTGTAGAAATACAGTGCTACATAATTGGAGTAATTAAAAATTTGTCTTTCAGTTTTACTTTAAAGCATTTTTATAACTGTACTGAACTGAAATGTAATAAGTCTTTAATAATCTTATTATTTTTTCAAGTACCGAACATTTTTTATTGCAATTCTATTTCCTAGATGGAAAGAAAAAAAAAGTTAGACCTTACTGTAGAAAAAAAATGTAGACCATTTTTATCAACTTGTGACGTTGGGCTATTTGCAGTTTTCTCTTCACTAACCTTGGAGACTTTTAATTAAGATTGATTGCTTTTGCTAAACAATCTTTGCTCAACCAAAAATGAAATGGGATTATGTAAAGCAGGTAGAAATGAAGTGAAGCAGGTGTGTTAGGAAATATATAAACTCAGACTGAAAGTCCCGATTTAGAGGTATCGGTTGAGGGATTCTAGTGTTCAACAATTATTCCAGAGTCGGAGTTGAAGTCAGAGCCAGGAATTGTTACAAGTTATCGGCTGGTTAATTTATGCTAGAAATCAAGATAGCCTTAGTGGTAAGAGCCAGATTATTACTGGTGGATCGAGTTAGAATAGTTAAGGCCTCGTCCGGGAGAGCATTTATAATTGTCATTATATTAACAAGCAACTAATAAATTGTGTGTTTATTGTTCTAATGTCTCTTTGATTGACTTTTAGTGTTAAAATATTGAGTTTAGCTATGGCACAGGAGGCAAACAAAAATGGTCTCCCGTCACAAACTGGCTTTAGAATTCAAAGACAAACTTTCCAAAGCTACTGACAATTGTATAAATGAATCAGACTACATGGAGGTGGAAGTTAGAAATCAGAAATTCAGATGTTGAAGAGATAGATAGAAACAAAAACTATAAGGGTGACTGACGTGTAGGAGCTTGAAGTTGAATAAATAGTGATGACAATGAAATGTGTAGAAAAGACAAGAGTATGAAATATGATAGTTGACTTGCTCACGCTGTTTTAGGAATCAATCTTTAATATTGTAAGTCATTTGCCTGATTCAAAGGGAACAGCTTAAAATGCTAAAACTGCTTTAGATTATTGGCATGCATTCTTCAATGAAGCTATAGTGGACTTTATTGCTGAGAATACTAATAAATTTCTGAGAAATTAAAAATCACACACATACAGTAGAGAGAGAGAGACTGTAGAATCACAGATTCATGTGATCTGACTTTCATGGGTCTATTATATAAAGCCAGATATCACTGAAATAATAGAGTAAATGTAGAAAAATTATGGGGTGCTGATGGATCAGGTATTGAGATTTTACGGTTGACAAAGTCCAGAAATAGATTTCACTTTCTGTTACTGGCTTTAAGATTTGACAATTAGAAAACCTGGATTGAGAAGAAACCTATGGGTGAACTTACACCAACCAGAGAACTACTTGACATGTTTGATGAGCATCATCAAAATAATTATTCCTTAAGCGAGTACGTTACTATCGATGAAATGCTGCCAGCATTCAGGAGAAAGTGTCCCTTTCAAAAGTACTTACCTAATAAGCCATCGAAATGTGGCATGGAAGTCTTGTCTACGGTTAATTTCTAAAATGTTCAGTACTGTGAATTTGGAAGTGTACTTAGGAGTGCAATTAGATGGTGACAATGATAGATTGACAATCCTCCTTACAATGTTGATAATGATAGCAGTTGAGTGGTGAGAAGATTTTGTGCACCAATAAGTGGTAATGGGCGAAACATTACATCTGATAACTGGTTTGTGAGCTATGAACTAGCCAAGGGTCTACTAAAAAGTCATAAGTTGACAAACATCAGAACTGTAAAAAAGAAAAAAATAAGTGTCAACTAACACTAAATTTTGTTTCTTTTCATGGTCGTGAATAGTTTGCATCAAAGTTTCCTTTTGAGGATAATTTAATGTTAGTATCAAATATTCTAAAGGAAGTGAACAATCTTATACTGCTATCTAGCATGTAGCAATAGATCCAGCAACAACTGATAAAAATAAACTTGAAATAGTAACATTTCATAGTCATACAAAATGAGGAGTTGATATTGTAAACAAATTGTGTGTAACATTTTACTTCCAGAAACACTAACTTGATATTATTCTATATTATACTGTACTTAAGGGTAGTCATTATATTATATGCAAGAAAAACTAAAACCCTGGATTAGTGAAATAAAGAAATTTTATCAAATCTCTCACTTTAGAATTGACAAAAGAGCATATACAGATTCACTATGACATATAGTCTTCGCAAAAGAACTGAGATAATGCAATTTTAAAATTGCAACATAATGGGAGAAACAAGGTTGTGGCTATGTTAAGCCTGAATTTAAAAAAAAGGGGGGGGAACTTATAACAACGATCGTATAATGTAAGAAAAAGAAATGCCACGTTTTTCAGAGAAAAATCAAATGACTAAATTTACATGTTAAGTTAATGACAAATGCTTTTGTTTAAAGTGTTCTGATTATCTGTGTAAAAACATACTTTAATAATATTTAGTAGATTCTTATACTTCCACATAAATATTTCACTATTTTAGATAAGTGTGTGGGTTATTTTCTTAGCTATTTTTTTTCTTTCATGTAACTATCTCTAAATATATCAGTTTAGATAAGTGTTATGAATTGGCATTTTTATTTTGCATTTTTTAATGTGAATAAAAAAATTTATCTAAACCTTGAGTTTCTAGAGATTTATTAGAGCAAACTTTAATAAAACATGCTCAAGTGTCTCAGACACCACATAGGCAACTATGTTCTAAAATTTGGCATGGTTAGTGGAGATTTAAAGAAAAGTCCATAGTTAAATGCCTCAAAACTTATGTTATCATTGTCCTCAGAAATTGGAAGAAGAATCTCAATCAAAATTGTTTGATGTGTTCTACATAATTCCAGTATGGGAGCCACTCTTTAGTTATACATCAATAAAAAAGACAATCTTTCACACAAAAAAATAACATTTTAATGCAGGAGTTATTCTGGAACGCAATTATGTTATCTAATGATAGTAAATTCAATCTGTATGGCTGATGTATTGTTTGTTAATGTTGCACTCAAAAGCATCACTTTGGCTGTTGGCAACATTCCTTGTGATTTTGAACTAGTGTTCAGTGATGAGGATGACACCTCAGCTGGTATCCTACTTATTGTAACTGCCATTCCACTCAAGGATGAAAATTTTCAATTTGTATTAGAGTGTTGGACCGTGGAAATTATGGTTGGAAGTTGGGAAAGAACTGGATCCTATGAAGTCATTAAGATAAGTAAATAGGAATCCATGCTTATTTTGGACAGTATGAACTTGCATCATTGATGTGTGGCATTATGAATAGATTGAATTATCTTATCTTAAATGACAGTTTGCAAAAGAGTGCCAATAAAGTAGGACTCGGGTCATACTTTTTCTTCCAGCATAACAGTAACCTGAAACATGCTGTAAAGGTAAGTGTAGTGCTACTGCTAGCAGCAGCTGCTCACTCCACCCTGATTTCCAGGCCTAAATGTTGTAAAAAATTTATGGGCTCAAGTGGAAAAATTTGTTATTGAACATGTGACAAATAATGAGGATGTTTGAAGAAGAAGAATATGACTAATTTCAATCCCAAGAACTGGTTGAATCCATATCTAAAATATAACAAACTGTGATGCAGAAGGAAAAGTGTGCAAATTAATATTAGTTGACGATTTGTATCGCTATTAGTTGTAGTTTGAAATCAATTTTTTTCTCCCAAAGTGACGGTTAATTTTCAGTTGTACATATGAGAAGGGGATGAACAAGAGTAAAATTGTTTTTTTTGTTTTTGTAAAGCAATTTCAAGCTCTACTTATTGATGGATATTTTTAAAACATTTTTTTATTCTCAAAAATATTGTTTAACTATTATTAAGAATAAAAGCATATGTAAATAAATATATATGCATTGTGAATTTCAAATATTAACTTGAATTCCAATTTACAGACGACTGATTTCTTTTAAAGCTGAGGTCCTTGTATTAAATATATTGAAAGAAATTTAGTTATTTATAAAATTGACAAACACCATTTATATGTAGTAATTAGTTGACATATATTGTTTTTATATCAATGGTATTTGTGGGAAATTATATACAATTTTCTGGAAAATATTTTTCAGCTGGACCTGCATAAGTCATTGAGGAGCTTGTTTACTATTTTAATGTTTCATAAACTCTAGTGTACATTTAATGTTTCATAACAAGTGGTATGTTATATCATAAAGCTGTATGCTAATATAAATTTATGGCTATCTTTTATGTTGAGGATTTTCTGTGAATGTGGTTATTTCATACATTTTCACTTTGCAAATAATAAAGAAAAATATTTTGCATAATAAATTGATGAGTCCTTATCTGTAGAGACTTATTAATTTTATAATATAATTTAGGTAATCTTATGTGCAATAAAATTCATATAAGTATCTATTAATATACAATGGCATCTTAAGGATAACATGTTAAATTTTATTTATATATTGCACTTTGTCATAATAATTGTGATATTACAAAATGTTTTTAGGTGAGTATATCAAATACAAAGTATTCATTTTATTTCCTATTTGAGTATGAAAATAAATAAATAAATTCAAATTCACCTTTTGTAAAATGTAATAGATTAATTACATTTAAATAACTTTATATAGGTAGTAATTTCAGTTTTAACTTACTTTGTTTTTAATCAAACTTTCCAAAACAATGCTTACGTATTAGCTAGTTATAAGTTTGTATCTGGGAATTTAAAATTAGCTTCTATTTAAGATAAGGTGTTTTTTTTTTTTTTCATATTTGATATCTGATCTAAAAGTCCTTATGTGGATTAAAATGGAACTTTGGAGAGAGACTGTGATTTGAATGTTGATTAAGTGTTTCTCAATCATGGTTCAGTGTTAATATATCTATCATTAAGTGTTACTATGAAGCTTTAATAGGATGTAAATTTACTATAAATAAATGAGAACAAACTTTTTTCAGTTAATTCAAGAGAGTTTTAAAATCCGTTTCTATCTATATTCAATATGTCACAATGTAATAGAATTTTAATTTATTAGATAACATTAGCTAAGCATATTTGATTTTCTTTCCTGTTATTTCTTAATGTTTCACTGTGTTTATGGATTTTGTTAAGTATTTGTGGTTGGGATAGTCTAGTATTTATGGTTGCTAACTCGCTGCTGGCATTGTTTCTACCAGGTCATGTGTTGAACTTTTCTGTCACAAAACACTCACATGTAGTGGGATGATACATGCTAAATCTGTAGAGACTTTAAATTGTCCAGTTGGTGTGGTATGGAAGTTTGGAGGAGGTGCAAGCTCAGATGTCATCTTCGTCACTTGACTGAGGTTCAACATTATGAGATCTGTCAAGTAGGATAAATAAAAGTGTTGTGCATTTCTAGTACATATCTGATTTATATTTAATTTTATTTTACTTAATAAGAAGTTATAATTTTTTTACAGACCTTTCGCCCAAAGAAAAAATTTCAGCAAGGTACTCTACGTTATTCTCTCCATAAAAGAGCCCAAGCATCATTAGATTCTGCTGTCAATCTGCAAGATGCTGTAAAATTGCCTCCGGGTGAAAATTTAAATGATTGGCTTGCTGTCCATGGTAATATTAAATAATGTTGATTTTAATTTTTTATAGTTTTAAACAGAAAAAAGCTTTTTAAATAGTTTTGGTTACTTTTTTTGGTTTCATAGTATAAAAAGCTCCATTGTGTTCTATCATAATTATTTTTCTTGTAGATGATTTTCTATATTCTAGATAAAGTAAAAATCTGTAAATGTTTTTTAAACAAAAGATTTAAATATTAATTTTTTATCATAAGTTTCTAGTTCTGAATGAATTTGTGCAGGGAGAAATCTTTCATATGAGCAGAGGCCAAAAATTGGAACCATTTTGTTATGAAATATTTTTATGATTAGTGCTAATATTAATTAGAATTATATCATTTATATTTTAATCTGAAGGGAATAGTATTGTTTATTTTGTAATGTAAAATTATTCACTGGCTATAAACATTTCAATATGTTTTAATTTTGTTGATTATATCTTTTATTTATGTAGTTGTGGATTTTTTTAATCGCATCAATTTGATATATGGCACTGTTATTGACTCCTGCACAGAAGAAAGTTGTCCTACCATGTCTGGTGGACCAAGGTATATCAAATGTTTTATTGATTTGTTATGAAGTTCATACAGTCCTGGCCTATTTAGAATTTACTGTTAGAAATATTTGGCTTATTTTACTTCGTCAGACAGAAACTTTCCTTTTTTTTCTGAATAGACTCGTTTAATTGCATTTATAGTTTAATCTAATAATTTATTCTATGTAATATTTTATATGTATAATTTTTTCTATTGTAATTTCTTATTCATGGAAATTACTTTTTGAAATATACATATATGAAGATAAATCTAAATATTAAACAAATATAATTGTAAAATTTGTTGTAGTTTTTTTTAAATTTACTTTTCATATATTTTTAATATGAAGAGATATTGAGTGTATACTGAATTAAATTGCAAATATTTTCAAGATAGGGATAAAATATTTATATTATAGTCATTTGTGATGGTATAGATTTAAATCAACCAAACTGTCAATAGAATGGCCTATCCTAAGTTATTTTGTTATGTTAATGTTAAATGTCAACAAATCTTTCATAAGATAAGTCATGAAGAAGTGTTGAATTTAAGATGCTGCATTATTTATACATTAATTGATATTTATTAGACTTTTCTTATTTTTATATTATGCTGTATCATCATGTACACTGGTTTAATATATCATATAAACAAGTATTTTTTTATGAACATTATTATCAATTAATAAAAAGAAATAGGCTTGGTGTGTTCATCATATCATATGTTGGTCATTCTTTTATGTATTGTATTAATTTTGCTAGGTTTGAGTATCTATGGGCTGATGGTGTACAATATAAAAGACCTACTCCTTTACCTGCACACAAATATATTTCTCTTCTGATGGATTGGGTTGAAAGTAATATAAATAATGAAGAAGTTTTCCCTGTAACTGTTGGTGAGTTTTTTATTTCAATTATTGAATGCTCATTATTGAACTCTCAGTCGTAAGTATTCTGACTAATTTGCTTTACTTTCTTTTAAAATTGTAATGAAGGATACAACAAGGAATTATTTGAATCTGAATTCCCTGTAAGAAATTGTTTATTATGATATAAAAGTTTGTCTCCCAGTAAGGAAAATAAAGTTCTTACAGTTCTCTTAACCTTTAAAATTTATTTCCTTAATTTAAACATTCTGATTATATATAAATGTTTATTTTGTGTTTGTTTGTTGACAACGTGCTTTATTTAATCATAAAATTCAAATGTTTATTTTATATTCTCCTGTGTGGTGACCGGGTTTGAAAGAAAGTCCCATTTTTACTCATGCATGTTGTAAGAAGCTATTAAAAGGGTTCCCAGTGTCTGGGGGTATAGCTGAGTACCCTGCTGCTGGGGAGTATATCAGGGAACTCACAGACTTGCCATCTTTAGATAAGTACTGGCATTATGACCCAGAGGCATCTTAGTGATCTTTTTATTTCCTATGGGGTTTACCAACACTTCCTTAGGCCTTGGCACTGAAATGAGAGATACTTATGATGTCATAAATAGTAGGGATAGTCAACCGGCTTGAATGTCTGTTAGATAAGGACTTGCCTTTCACTAGCCATCGTCGGTTTTCTGTTTTAATAAACTACTTTTTTTTTTTTTTTTTTGAAGATCTTAATTTCCTGTTTAACCTTTTGTCAATTCTGTTTTTGAACATCATTAAAGTAAATTTTAAAAAATAGAATTATGGTCTACACTTGTGCAGTACCAAATTGCAAAAGCAATTATAAAGGTACAAAAGTGGCAAAGAGGATTCAGATGTTCTCATTCCCGAAAGATGACTCGCTTGGAAAACTGGATCAAAGCCATTTACAAGAAAGATTTCATCCCTTCAAATTTTTTCAAGGTAAGTTATTTAACTTTATTCTATTAATGGAAATTGCAATACTTTCTTAATTTTAAAAGCTGGCAAATAACTTTTAACAATTGGTAGTTCTATACAACATTTGAAAATATATTCACTTCTTTTTCTTTATGTCAGTTTCTTAAATAAAAATAGGTAATTTATTTTTGTTTATCTATAAGGACAGAAGCATTTTGTTTATCAAATAAATATTTTGTAACCATAATAAAATTTTATGTGTATAAAAATGGGACAAAAAAATGTCTAGTGAAAATATACCTTTTGAATATAAACTTTCTGCTTTTTTTTTTTATGTCAACTTCTTTAATAGAAATAGAAAATTCATTTTTGATTATCTATAATAACAAAAGCATCTTGTTTGTCAAATAAATATTTTGTAGCCGTAATTAATTTTTATGTGTTTAAAAATGGGCCAAAACAAGCATTGTTTATGAGACAAAAAATGTCTGTTTTTGCTATTTCAAACAAATGATTTTGTATTATTTTCCAAACATCTTTTCACAGAATCAACAAACTTGTCTGCTTTAATAGCGAACATATGCTGGAAAAATAAGCAAACATTTCCTTAGTTCAAAGGGAAAAAACTTAAAGTTTGTTCCAATTTTTTTGAAGAGAGTTGTCAAAAAAAAATTTGTTGTAACAAAAATGGTTTCAGTACTTCCAACAAGAGTTCCATTCTAAATTACAAAAAATCAAGTTAACAGTACAAATTTTGTTAATTCTAACAAATCTTTTCTGTCTTTATATAACAATTTATTTTTTAAAATTATAGGTATGTGAATTGCACTTTGCCCAGGAAGCAATAAGATACACAGAAGTTTACAATGAGAAAACTGGAAATAAAATTAATGTTCCTTTGAAACATTGTAGATTGCAAAAATTTGCTGTGCTATCTATCTTTCCAAACTGTCCAAAATATATTTCAAAGTCTTCAAATTCTGCTCAAGAATGTCCTGAGCAGAGACAATAAAGAATTGAAAATGAACATTTACCAATGCTCAATACAAGAGAGCATTATTTCAAAGCAAGAGTTTGAAAGAAATACATTGTTTATATTTTTTTCGGAATTAGTAGAGTGCTTAAGAGCAGAAAAGCTTCATGATATAAGGACTGTTGTACATAAAAAATTTCCAGTAATATTCATTATTCTAAACACTGCAATAACTCCTGTTATCAAAGCATCTGTGGTTAGAAATGAAGAGTTAGATTTGCTAGTATACATAAGTCAAAGAAAGATAGATCAACTTGGTAAGTACAAATTACCCATAAAAGTTAATAATGTTATGGTAGTACATGAAATATTACTTGAGCTGGCTCTCAAAGTACAAATGAAAAGCTCCCATGATTTTCCGACAGCATTTGATTTTATTGTTGATCTCTTAGAAAATATGCTTTCAGATTTAGATGATAAAAAAAAAAAATGTGCTCCATTTCTTAATTGACCAGTTCAAATTTTTAACCAGCAACAAGTTTTCTTTTAGATATTCCTCTGAAATGATTTTTTTTTTTTTTTTTTTTTTTTTTTAATATTACAATCAATATCTCCTCATGCCTATAATTTTTTAAGAAATTCAGGATATCTCAATATTCCACATCCCAGAACTTTACAAAAGAATTTGTTCTTCTTCTAAAACTAATCCTTAAACAGAACAATCAAATGAAAACTTTCTAGCTTACATAAAAAAAGAGTAACCAGTCTAAAATCTGCTGACAAAACTTTCGTACTGATGCTTGATGAAATTCATTTAAAACCATATTTAGATTTTAAGGGAGATAATATTCTTGGGAGGGCATATGATAGTGAACAAGCTGCTACTTCAGCATATGTTTTCATGATTCTGTGTCTTTCTTCTTTTAAAGTAGTTCATATATTGCCGGTGAAAAAAAATCGATGAAGAGAAACTTTTTGCTGTTAAAAAAACTATCATGGAACTTGATGGTATAGGATTCACAGTAATAGGCGTAGTTTCTGACAATAATTCTATAAATCGAAAAGCAATGTCCAACTTTTCTGTTCCTTCCAAATTGAGCATTGTATATCCACATCCTTCTAATCCTCTATTTTTTGTTATTGATTCAGTACACATATTTAAATGTATCCATAACAATTGAAATTATCAAAAAAAAGCAGGGCAATGTTTTTATTTTCCAGCTTTTGAAGATCATAAGTTTTCAATATTAGAAGCAAATTTCTCTACACTTAGGCAACTGTATGACATAGAAAGAAATAATTTAGTAAAGTTTGCTTATGACTTAGCTTTAAAGGCTTTATGTCCTTCAAATCTTGAAAAACAAAATATGATACTTGTGCTTAAGATATTTAATAACTTTATTAATATTTAATAACTTTATTATTCGGGGGCTTCAACAATTAGGAGAGCAACATAAACTAATTAATTATGAAACAACATCAAATTTTATTTCTTTGATTTGTACATGGTGGAAAATTATTAATGTTAAAAAACCTTTAAAGGGACAACATTTGCTTGATCCTTATCAACAACCTATTACTTTATAACCAGATAACAAAGGGTGTGAATTCTTATACAAAATTTTGTTATGGTTAGATACATGGAAGGAAAAAAATTGTACTACTGGAACCCTAACTAAAGAAACCCATCTTGCTTTTATTCATACAACGTATGCTTTACTTGAAATGTCAAAATATTGTATAAATGAATTAAAATTTCAGTATTTTCTTCCTGGAAAAATCCAAACAGATGCATTGGAAAGTCGTTTTGGGAAATATAGGACACTTTCAGGTTCTCAATATTTAATATCAATTCAACAGCTTTATGAAGTGGAAGCTAAACTAAGAATGCAAAAAAAATTTTACCTTTAACTTTAATTTCGAACACTTATGGGCATCTCAAGTTAAAAGACATTGATTTAGAATATTCGTGCAATGAAAGTCATTTAGAGTCTTCAATATTACATGATTTTTTTTATATAATACTATCTGAAAAAGATTTTTGAGGTACTGGACCTTATCTACCTGTTTTAACATATTTAGCTGGTGTTTGTGCAAGAGTAGCACTTAAAAAGCTAAAATGTGACCTTTGTTCCAAATCACTTATTCTCGATAAAACTTTTGAACTAAATTCTAATTATGATTTAATACGTAACATAGACAGAGGAAGTTTATGGTGCCCTACCCTTAATGTTGTCACAGCATTATTCTACAACTATTTAATGATTCAGAAACTTCTTTCAAAAGATTATGAAAATATGTTCCTTACACAAAATAATCAACGTCAAATTGCCTCAGAAGTATCGATTAGCTTGATAAATTCAAATGAATTTTTTGTATGTGATGAACCTTGCAACAATGATCATGCTTCTGAACTAGTTTTAAAGTTTATTATGCTCACTTCTACAAATGCATTATTAAATAACTACTGTAGGGGGGGAGGGAGATGATATTAAAAAAAAGTTGAAATAAAGAAAAGGAAGCTACATACTTTATTAGCTAAATAACTTGCTTTATTTATTTTTTTTTTTTGTATGGACCCATTTTTAATGTATATATATTTTATTTTCATGTTTTTAGGGTTGACACAATGATGCTGGAGCAGCTGAGCCTCTCGGCCCTTAATTAAGGGAACACACTTTTTGGCAAGACATCGGTTTTTTTCCAGTCCAGAATTGCTTTTTGTTTATTGAATAATTGGATTTAGAGGAATTTAAAATAGTTTCATATTGAATATGTGAAAAAAATTTTAATTAAAATTTAGATTTAGAAAATTCATGGTGAAAATTGATTTTATTGTTAAGTTAATGTTTTGTATTTATTTATAAATATATATGTATGATTTAACTAAAAATATTTTTAATTAACTAGGGTTTTTTTTTTTTTTTTTTGTGATTGTGTATGATACCAATAAATTTATTGTTTTTAAATTTGTATTGCATTTTTTGTTTTGAAAACTAGTTCTATTGAATTACACAACTAATCTAAGGGGAAATGATTTTAAAAAAGTCGAATCAAGTAAAAGAATACTACATACTTTGTTAATTAAATAAATTGCATTATTTTTATGTATGGACCCATTTTGAATGTATATATATTTATTTTCATGCATGTATCTATAATAATATACGTATGATTTTCCTAAAAATATGTTTTAAAATTTATTGAATGGTAATTTTTTATTTTGTGATTGCGTACGATATCAATAAAGTTATTGTTTTTAAATTTGTGTTGCATTTTTTTGTTTTGAAAGCTATTTCTAATTTTATTTCTCTTTTTTGTAACTATTCTGGATAAAACTAAGAAATTAATGATAAAGAAATTAGCATAGTTTTGTGTATAAATTAACAA
The DNA here is from genome assembly GCA_019974015.1 of Nephila pilipes. NCBI lineage: Eukaryota > Metazoa > Arthropoda > Arachnida > Araneae > Nephilidae > Nephila > Nephila pilipes. Next base: position 19,439 of record BMAW01048740.1, read on the forward strand.
TAAAATATAGTACATTAATTATTTTTATTTCACATTTTGTTCTCCTGAGAACAATAAAAATATAAAAGATTCTTATTTGTTGCAATGTAGTAAATGTTTATGTTCTATGCAATACTTTTAAAGTAAATATTACATTGATGATCTCATACTAGCAATTATTATTTAATAAATATGCTATATTTATTCTTAAATGCTGTATGTGCATGAAACACAATTTTTTGATTAAGTTACTGATATTTTTTATTTGAATATATATTCAATATAATTAATTTTAATTTGATATATTTTATGTGAACGTTTAGTTTATTAATAAGAAATGGAAGAAAATGTGTAAAAATGCTTCGGGAGAGTTCCGTAAGCATGGATATGATAGTGGACGATGTTACCCTACTATTTGTGACATCACAAATCAGCGCCGAGGCCCTCTGGTATTTAGGAGGTGTTGGGGGGTGATGCACCCTAGGGATCCTTCTCTAATTTCAACCCTCCTTCTTGTCAATCAAAATTTTACCTTTTTTTCTATTTCTGTTACGCGTCTAGATCACAGTTTTATGATTTACTAGCTTTGCTCTCACTTACTTGCCTTGTTCAGTGCAGTGTGGCCACATCTGGCGTTTGCACTGTTACAAATCAACCATTCATTCATTGAATTTGTCGTGGCAATCATTATTCACTCATTTAAATGTCTAGATCACAGTTATATCTTCTTTGGCATAACAGGGCCGCATCTGGCTCTTGCACCATAAAACTTCACCATTACCACATTATTTTATATCACTTTTCTCAAAGGCATTATTTGTATTTAATTTCAGATAAGCCATTTCCACGATCTTTCATTCCCACATGCAAGAAGATTTTAACAAGACTTTTTAGAGTATTTGTTCATGTTTACATTCATCACTTTGACAGAATAGTCTCCATTGGAGCTGTAAGTACATTTTATGTTTGCAATTTAATAAATGATTTTTTCTGCATGTATTTTTAATTTCTGTTTCTATTGTTACATCATATGTCTGAGTTTTATAGTTTCCAATTATTAACATTTGTAGCAACAAACAAGCATCAGGATCTATATAATATATTCATATGAAAGCTGCTGTATAATGAAATAAAATTTTTGCAATTTACTTATGAAGGATTTGCGGTTTTAAGCAAATATATATATAGATATAATTGAATGAATAAATGAAAGTAATAACTGTCTGATTAAGATATCTCTTATAACTCTCTGAAATTAAAAGATAAAAGTGTAAAAAATTATATTTCGCCTGTTAAATGTCTTAAAGAAATTTTGAATTATAAGAAAATAATTACTTTTTTAAAAAATTTGTTTTTAAATGAGGTGTCAATGTAATGGAAATGGAATCACTGATTGTTATTAATTATAGAATGTTTTTCAACAGGAAGCTCATGTAAACACTTGTTACAAACAGTTTTATTATTTTATTAAAGAATTTGATTTGGTCAGTGAGAGAGAATTGGAACCATTGGTAAGAATTATTTCTACTTTGTTCCTAGATTTGCTCTAATATCTTTTATTTTCAATGTATTCCCTACACATACAAGGTTCTATAAAAAAAAATTGTCGTTGTTGATTATTTTATGCTAAAATTTTAATGTATAAATTCTGTCTTTTTCTCTATAATCATCGGAAAAAATTAAACTTTAAATAAATATGGTTATTACTCCTATTATGGATAAATAGTTTGTACTCAGGCATGCATTTATCTTATTCTTGTTAAATGCTTTTTAGTATTTTCTTAATGTATATGATTGAATTAATATCCTAGAATTGAGGTTATCCATAATTTATATGAATAATACAAGAAAATAAGCTTTCTTATTTAAAAAACATTTTAAGGGAGATGGGCAATAATGGTGGGAAAATATGCACAAAATTAAACAGATAAAGATAATGTGCAGTTGTCCCCTCTCCAAAAAAACACTCAATAATTTTGCAACTTTCATTGCACTGTTTTGCTAAATACTCAAAGGGAATTAAATTATATTGTTAATTAACAGTTAATTTTTTTTCTTATAGTTTTTTTTTTTTTTTTTATGTAACTGATTTCTCATCAAATTAGCAATAAAAATAATTTCCGATCTAGTTTAATTCTTTATAGTAGGAAAAAATTTATCATATATAGAAGTGCATAAATTCTCAACATATTTTTTTAAAAATAATTCATATGAGTTAAGTTTATTGAAAATTATTTGAATTAATTTTACATTATTTTCCAATCTCATTTCTTGAAGCTTTTAGAATTTTTTCAAAAGATAAAGACATGATAGAAACATTTTGATAAAAAGTGTTACAAAAATCAAGCTTGGTTTTTAATGAAGTATTTATAGAAACAGCATTTTGAAAAATAGTACCAATTTCCGGAATATTTTTGAAATGTTCTGTGTTGTATGGTGAATATTAGTCATAAATGCTTCAAAATCTAGAAATGATTCAATTTTTAGTCTAAGTTGAATTAAATGTTATAAACTTTGTTTTTGACAGGTTGATATGACTCGAAGAATATGTAGAGAAAATTCCCATTCATGTAGATGAAAACTATTGACAGTTAATTATTTATTTGTTATTATATTGCATGTTTATATGTAAATAGCAATTTCATTTTGAAATCATCTTAATCATTTTTGTCTTATCTTCTGAGCAACAGTTTTCAAAGCACGCCTTATTGCACATCTGTCCACAATATGTTTGATATGAATAATAATTTTATATGGGAATTACAGTTTTAAAGCATTTATAGATTGCATTTTTTCCCTTGCATTTATTTATCTTGATATTTGAACTTTGAAGAACTTTTTTTTATTCTAAATATCTGTTTATAGAATATTTCAAGCTTTGGTTTATCCTTATAGAGTATTTTTTATTTTACCCTTGCTGTAATTTTCTTTTGGTATTTTAAACAATGATTTGTAATCTAATCATTCTCTTAAAAATATACACAGGTTTGTTTGTTTTTTTTCTTGATAGCAAAATTTTTATGCAATATTTTTAAATATTTAGTTTCAATTAATTGCTGAAAGTGTTTTTTTTTCTTCAAATTTCTCTCTTTTAATTCTTTTGAATGAATTGTTTTCTAATGATGTTTTAAGTAAACATTTTTTTTAATTTCTAAAATATATTCTGCTGTCAAAAAAAGAATATTTTAATCTGAATAATGATTTAAATGATTGATCATTAAGTTTGCTCCTACAAATAATAAATATAATTTTTAATAATTCTTAAATTTTTTTAGAGAAATTAGAATTCATATTTTCAGCATGAAACGCAGTTATTTAATTTCAATAAAAGAAAGAGAAAAGAAAAAAAAGAACAAAGTGAGATAAATATCTTAAATAATCTATATTAGTGATATTTCATTTTTAATGTATTTATTATAATAAGTTTTCACTTTAATTATCTTGTTAAAATTAAATATCAAAAGATTTTGAGCTTGAAACCTCATCGTTAAAATTTTTCTTACTGTACAGAAATTTAAGTTTGGGTAAACAGCAATGAATTCCTGGATTAAAATACATTTTTTACAGAGCATGAAATATCAACTTATTAATGTTTTTTTTTAACTGAAAGGAAATTCACTTTTTTGTGTAATAAATATTTACAAATGTTTGAAGAAGCAGATTCTTTAATATATTTAATGAAATCAAAAGTAAGTTTAGTTTTGAATTGTTTAGATGTAGTTACAGTTGTGCAGATCCTTTTTATAATATTGCTGTTTTATATATGTAATGTTTTATTTATATACTGTTACAGCTATCAATATTTGTCTGCACAAATTCTCAAAGGTATATTATATGTGATATGAATTTCAAAAACCATTAGAATTGGTGAACTATGCATTTTTATAAGAATTTAATGAATAAATTTTGCTTGTATAAGAGTGTATGTGAATGAACGATAGTTTTGTATCGATGTTAATGCATTTGCTATAATTGTAATACAAAATGAATTATATATAGATGCTGTCCGGCTTCTTTGATTGTTAAAAGTTACTGTGATGTTTGGCTACTGCAATAAATTTATTTTGTGATATTTTTAAAGTGTATGTGTTATGTTAATGTAATATTTAAAATGCAGAAGAGTATGTGATAAATATGTCTAAGCGTGTTGGGATTTATAATTAAATAATCTATTTTATGCCTGTTTACTCTCTGAAAATGGAGTGTGTATTTGAATGAATGACAATGTTAAATAATTTTATGATATGTATGTATTAAATATAATCTCATTTAAATTATTTTGTAGCTTTTTATCTCCATGCTTGTATTCTCTTTTATTTATTTCTGATGAAGGAATTTTCTCACCCCTCGATTAGATAACTGTAACTTAAGTGAAAAAGTATTTACAACTGTAGCGTTTAATCTTTAAATAGTTGTATTTTTAAACATGGATTAAAGTTTTATTTGTAAGATATGAATATATAATATGATGTACTTCAAATTTTGTTTTTAAATCCATTTAAAAGGAAAGTACATTCCTTTGTAATATTCATGTTTTGATTATAGCATTTTAATATATATATGTGTGTGTATATATATCTTCTTATCAGTGCTCGTTTCTCAATTAGGAAGCAAAGAATTTTCAGTTGTGTATAGTTTAATTAGTATATTTGATTTTGATTCTAATTTCAGAGATGTTTTAAGAAGTATGTTGACAGTAAATTGTCCATATGAATAATGAATATATATTTATATATATATATATCCATATGAATAAGGACTATATATATATATATATATATCCATATGAATAAGGAATATATATATCCATATGAATATATATATCCATATGAATAAGCAGCATGCCGAGTTGTGCATCTTTTATAGCAAGTATCATTTGAAAAAAGAGGGCCTTATATAGTGAAATCATTTATACTATAGAAAAAAGAAATTTTTCCTAACAATTGTTGAGTCAGCTGTTAATAGAGTTTGAGCAGTTGATGAGTAAATAATATTCGGATGGCTGTAAAGCGAAAAATATATATGAGCATATTTTTCCCCATAAGCAATATCCTGGAAAATATCTCAAAAAATATAGCAATCTGCATAGTACAGTGCCAATTAAAAGTCATCCAAGAAGTAAAAGGATTTGCTTAGGCTGTATTAACTTTTTTTTAAAGTTACATTTCAAATTACTCATATTTAATCAGTTACCTTCTCTGAGATTTATGTAATGATATCAACTAGCTTGCTTGAGAGATTTTTTGAAAATCTAGATGTGTATATTGATTTCAACATCTCATGAAAACTACTGATTTACAAATGGTCATGGTTAATTATTAATTAATTAAACATGGATCGAGGTTAATTATATGTCAGTTTTCAGGAGGTTGCTCTTTGCAAAAATACTTTGGTGTATAATTTTCTCCTAGCTGAAAAGCTTAATTTTAAATTTGACTTCTCCTTATTTATTGTAAATCTTATTTAATACTTTCCACAATTTGATTATTTTGAAGTCAGTTTTTTATTACTGCATGCAATTTTTCCCACTAGCTGTATAACAAAATTATTGTTGCTTATGAAATTTAAATGTGTATATGATATTGTTAAACTTTATTGAAGAATTAAAGTATATTATATATATATATATATAGAAAGAAAGGCTGAGGTTAAAAGTACTGAAATTTCATTATTTTTTTTATTGGAGGTAAAAATAAAGTATTTATTCTCAAGATTTAAGTGTCTGTTTATGAAATGTAAAATTTTGATGAAATGTCCAGCTTTGTAAGTTTTGAGAAATTATTATCAAATGTATGTTAATTTTATATGTAATTATGCAAAATATATTTATCCTGCATTTTTCTAGACAAAAATTAACAATTTTAGAAGGAATTTATTAAAATGTTTTCAAACTTTCACTTCATGCATTCCCCCTCCCCTCCTTCCCTGCTTTATGATTTCTTTTTTAAATGTAATGAAAATTTTGGATTTGTAATGGGTGTATATAGATGTAACGGATATGTATAGATATTAGACATGCAGTGTCACGTTCTTTTCATCGTATTACTCGTATAAGGGTAAAATTAAACAATATAGTCCATCCTTTTTTGTGTGTGTGTGTTTACTTCACAGATTTAATTTTGTGTTAAGAGTGAAACACTGAAGAGTATTATAGAAATTCCTTATTAAGAATTTTATTCCTTTTGAAAGCTCTCACTTACAGTGAATACTTTTTTTTATATCTTAAATGCCTGGTGCAGCTTAACCAAATTGTGCTCTTGTACCATAAAATTTAACTGTCTCTCACTTATTGTGATATGAAACTCATTTAAAGAATCTATTGACTAATTAAATTATGATGTTGAACTTCATTTAGAAAGAAATATCTTAAATTTAAGTCTTTACTTAAAATAGCTATTTTCTTTTATACATAATGAATTCCTGGCTTTACTTTTATGAATGTTCTGTTTTTACATTTTTCTGGTGAATATTCTGTTATTACAGATCTCTCAAGATCTGCTTTCATTTTAATTTATTTACCATTAATATATTATTTAATCTATATTTTTAGAAATATTATAGAAATGTATTCCAGAAATGCATAAATATATTGTAGAAATGTATGAATTAAAGAAGTTTATGTGCTGAAATGTATTCTATATGGTGTTTAATTGTGTGGTGAGTAAAACTATTTCCTAAGGTTGTTATTAGATTAAAATGATATGTACAGAATTCTTAATTGACAGAAAATAAGTGAATTTCAAGAAAATTATTAAACTGTAAAGTTGATGCTCATCTTACTAGTTACATATTTATTTATATAAATTTATACAACATTCTAATTTTTGAAATTTTATAGTGATTGAATATTAGATTTTAATACAAATAAGTTGTATATATTGTACCAGAGTATAAAATCATTATTTTAGGTATAAATCAGAAAAATTTTGCAATAGATTTACTGTTTTATTAGATATATAGATTGAAGTTTTATTTAAAATATTTTTTTAAAAAATTGAATTTGTCGAGTGGAATGATTTTAGGAACTAAAAGTAATCTGTGGATAATAGAATGTTATCAAAAAAGTATTATAAATATAGGTTGTATGTTCATGTTTCTGATTGTTATTAATATTATTATAAAATTTAACTGCTGTTGTAAAGAGGAAAGTTAAATCTGTGCTATTTACTTCGGAGCAGACCTAGATTCTATGGATATTTAACTAATGTCTATTAGTAGTTTTATTTTCTGTTCTGGTGGATATTTTGTTTAATTTTAGTTAATGAAAGCTCAACATTTTTTCATGTTCTTCCTGTATGTTTCAATTTATACACAATTTTTCTTGTAGATAGATTGCATTTTTGTTTAATTTAAATTTATTTGTATTGCAATTTTTTAAAGTTATTGGAAAGTTCTCTCAAGTGTATGTCACAAAAGAAATAATATGTTAATTGATGTTTTATCATTAAGAAATTATTTTATGACTAATTATTTTAACTGCATTATTTAAATATATTGCAACATATGTCTTTTCTTGTTCAAATTTTTACTTGAAAGTGTGCATCATTTAATGTGGGCTCTCTTATTGATATCTAATTTTGTTCTATGTAGAAAAAAAAATATTCCATACTATATTTTATAACATTCTATGTGACAATTGATCTTGATTTACTTATTATTTTTATTGAGAGGGGGAAAGGTGTTTAAACTCTCTCTCTCTCTATGATTTTTGTTTCTCTTTATAAACTGTATGTGCCTTAAAAATCACTAGAAACATTTAATCTCTAAAGAACGTGTATTTTGGATTATATATAAAATTACACGCATTTTAACTTATAATAATTTTTTTAACAAATTGTTATTTAATATATAATATTTTGTATTTCTATGTAAGTTCTTCTATTATCTTTTCAAACCTGTTCAATTCATTAAAAAGATGTCAGGTTTTTTATTGTTGATCCATGTAGTTATTCTTTCAGTTCAATAGTTTTTAGTATTATGACCATTTTTACAAGCATATATTTTTTGGCTGAACCTGGATTTAAACCAATGATATTTTAGACATTCTACTAATTATATAATCTGTACATTTAGCTTATTTTATTTTCATGCATAGTCTCAGTATGAAGTGAAGAATAGTAAAATACGGAACAATATATGCTCTTTAAATCATATGCTAAATTAATTTTCAATTTTTTTTTTTTTTTAGAATCAATTTATTTTGCATACATGTTATTCTTTTTATGTAAATTAAAATTTCAGTAATTATACAATTTGATACTATAAATCTTAAGAGTATTGTGCAAAAAGAGTAATAGAATTCAGTGTTTAAAATGTATTAAATCTACCTGAAAATTCTGTCAGTTTGGGAAGAGGAAGAAAATACTTTTTTCTCATACATTTAATAATATTTATGCTCCACTGCCATGGTCTTCCAATTTATGGAATCTTTGGAATTATAAGGGTTTTTCAAGGCATCCTAATCCACATTTAGAAAAATATATCTTAAAATAATATTCAGACTAAATCAGTATGTTGTGTGTACGTAATGTTAAGACATGTAGAGAAAATTATATTTTTTGTTAAACCATAGTAACAAAAAATTAATGTAATTTATTCTTTAATGACATCAACTCAAGCTCTGTGTGACTCCTACCTTTGCTTTATATTTAGTGATTGAGATGTGTTTACATTTTTTTTTTTTTTACACAAACTATTGAAGTTTTGTTCTATTTATGTTATCTGCAGTCCCATTTTGTTTAAATTGCTTCTGTTGCCTTAGACGCCGAGAAATTTTTCTCATTTAAATATATTGTCTCAAATGACATAAAAATGTTTATAGGTGAGTGAAAACTTTTAAGTATTCAGTAATGAATCTGTTACCAAAAATTTAATTGCTGCTTTTGGTTTATTTTGACTTAAATGTTGAATCTGTTGTTTATACGTTGTTCTCTTTCCTTGATTTGCAAACATCAAAGCTTCTGATTATTTTTCAAAGATAACTAAATATATCTATATTTTTAGTTAATAAAACACTTGTCAGCTAGTGTGAGGGCTTTTTAATTTTCTTTCCAAACTTTTATCTTGACTTGCTGAACATAATTTGAAGACCACTGTTTTACTGTATTGCAAAAATGGTATCACGCTCCAATTAATAGAAAAACAATATTATATTTTTATAATAAAGTGAAATTTATTTAACAGCTTATAACAGTACGGCTTATTAAAATGTATTAAGTAATGTTTTCTTCATCATCACCGAGCACCGTTAAGCAACAGTATTTACTTTTTGACAAGTTATCATTATCCTCTGAATTTTCTTTGGCATTATCATATTTTCTTCACATCCAGACCACAGTTAAATCTTGTTTGGCGCAGCATAGCCATATCTGGCTCTTATGCCAATAAACTATACATCACTCATTCATTATTGGCATTATATTGTGTTCTGTGTTATCTATTCACAAAAAAAATCTGTTTTCCCCCTCCCCAAATTGCCTTTCTTTTAGCTAATAGATATTTATACCCTAAGTTTTGAAACAAATATGTTTTAAATATACAGTAAAACCTCATTAAGTCGGATTATTTGGGACAAAATCCGGTCTGGAATATCGAAAATCCAGGTTAACCAGAGAATGGGGGGAAATAAAACACCTACAGAAAATTATTTTCATATTGAACGAATTGAATATGAATCCTATTTACAGAAGATAGAGGCGTACTTTGTGCATGATAGAAGTGCACTTAAAGTGGTTTTATTGTATTTTCCATTTCCACATTTAGACTAGTAGCACCATATGCTTAGTCTCAGGTGATGAGAGGTGTAACTAAGGTTTTGTTGACTTAGCAACAATTCCCCTCCACACATGTTCCTTTCATGAAAGAAGATTTCAGTAAAAAAAATAATTTTTGAAATTACTTATGTGAAACAAATGTTATTATCGAAATTTACACATCTCTTCTCATTCCCCCCCCCCCTTTAAATTATGCATATAGTCCAATCCTGAGAACCGAATTATAGGATCTGACTTAATGAGATTCTAATTACTCCGTGAACAAAATGAAGCATTTATTTTGGTGTTGTATGAGGATTTCTAATTTATCTCTTAAACTTGTCTTGTTCTCGGGTTTATCTTATTCTCAGACTGTGCTTGAATAAAAATGTATTCTAAGTTGCTTTATTTTATGTGGTTTCCTTCTGTTTTTTAACGAGCTAAAAGAAATGCCGAGTTATATGGAGGGTTACCTGTATATGCTTGCATTAAACTAATTTGCATGTAATCTAGCGTTATGATAATTTTCATGTATTATTAATCTATGAGCAATTGCCACTTCTTTAAGGTAAGGTTGTAAACAAATGTGAAATAACTAAATTATTAATTTTTTTTCTCAACTTTTTTTCATTGTTAATTAAAAATGGAATACGAATTCAAAAACTTTTTTTTTTTTTTTTATGTTACAGATGAAAGGCACTGAAAATTCAATGCGTATTTGAATAAATTTTTTATAAAAGTGATAGAGCGAGCCCCTTTTTTTGGAGGAAAAAATGAGTGCATGAAAGTCTTGATGAGATAGAAAGGTTAATTATTATTCCATAATAAAATTTAACATGTTAAGAGTGTCAAAAATATCACATAAATTGATTAACTTCGCCAATATTTTTAAAAAGTTTTAAATTGATGCTGGAAATTTACTGATCGAAATTGTTGCAACATGGATCAACTATTATGCAACTAAATGAATGAATGAAAGAAGAAAAAAAAAAGTGTCGGATTTTTATTTTTTTTAAATGATATAACTGTTATATGTATAAGATTTTTAAATAGAAATATGTATATGAATCTCAGTTTTTATTTAGCTTTATTGCAGATGTTCGTTTACGAAAAGCAGAAATATATTTAAAATGAAAGAAACTTAATCTAAAAGTCGAATGTTGTAAAACTGTCAAACTTTGTTAAAATTGTGTTACAATTTCAAATAAAAAATTTTTAAATTGAAAAAAGCCTGTACGATCTGTTTGAAATTCCTTTTTATCACTTGCTTTAAAAATCCATACCACATATTAATAAAACTCATTAAAATGGAATTATGTTTTTGAATCCTTTAATTTTTTTCCCAGTCTGTATCATGAAATTTGTAGCTCAGGCTCATGTAATTTTTTTTTATGTATGGAATTATTAGGATTGAAAACAACATCCGCAAAAGTGAGAGTCTATTTGCAACTGAGTTTACTACAACGTAGAACTTTTATGCCATACGGCCGTGTAATCGGGGCTGATGCACGTTAAATCTGTCGGATCCCAAAGTTTCCCGTTGGCGTGGTGTGGGTGTTAGGAGAGGGTTCAGGTGTCGTCCTCGTCACTTGACCAAGGCTCAAAATTATGAGATCCGTCGCCAATAGCCCTCGTGTTGCTTCTAGTGCGACGTTAATAAAAACTAAACTTTATGCCGTATGGCAGGGGTCGCCAAACTTTTTTGATCATCGCCCCCTATATAATTTTTCGAAATCTCCATAGACCCCCACAAAGGTAATTTTCAGGTAATTAAAATAAAACTATATATTAGACTAAATATTTAATAAATCAGAAACAGTAAGTAAAGTAGCTACAGAAATCAGATTGTTTTCTGGTTTATTATTTTATTTTCTATAAAGAATATAATATTAAGTCAATTATAAAAATATTTTAAATTTTTACGTACGCAGTTAGATATGTGTGATTTGCGTATTAAGAACTGTTTTTCCTTCGAGTCCCAATAGACCCCCATTCGACCCCTTGGGTCAGATAGACCCCCTACTGTTGTTAAATAGACCTCTAGGGGTCTATATAGACCACTTTGGCGACCCCTGCCGTATGGGGAGAGGATGATGGGAGAAATGAGGATAAAATATGAGTAGCCGCATTAGCTTATTGGTCATGGTCGCGGCCGGCGGATATCGGGGGTTCGAGCCAATTTGCCACGAAAGACCCACCATGTTCCCTAGACTGTTGCACGTTAAATTTGTCGAGGCTTAAAGTTCCCCGTTGACATGGTGTAGAAGTTCGTCACTTGACCGTGGTTCAAAATTACGAGGTCCGTCGCCTATAGCCCTCGTGTTGCTTCTAGTGCGACGTTAATAAAAAACTAACTAACTAATGGTGTAGAAGTTAGGAAAGGAGGGAGTGCCAGCTCAGGTGTTGTCCTCGTCACTTTCCCGAGTTTCAAAAGGACAAGAATAAATATATCCACCGAAGGAACAGCTATTGATGCTGATTAGGGGTAATTTTTCGTTCCTGTAATCTGAATCTTTGAAAGAAAGAGCGAACTTCAGTACAATTGAGATGTACTCGTAAAGTGGATTTGTGCTGGGGGTTTTAGTTGGAATAGACCATTTGGTTGGGAATGCATTTTTTGTGTGTGAAAACTGTTTGAGTTCTTATAACGGGGGTTGAATGACTCAATGCTATTGAAAATAAGAGTTTTTTTGCTTAGGAACGTCTATAGTGTCTCGACTTCTGTCTCATTTCGGTCCGGATTCGGGTATTTTTCGAACCACCTACGTAGATGAAGAAAATCAATGATCCAGAATGATGAAAATAAAATTCATGCAGTGGAATTTTCTGCAACTATATTTATTTCGTTGTGATTTTCTTTGTTTGAACTAATTTAAAAAGGAATTCTGCAACAACTGTACTAAATTCTGTATTTGTGGTAAAAATTCAAACATGAAAATGTTATCACGATTAATTTTTTAAAAAGAAACCATGATCTCTTTTATAAGGCCTGAGATATCTTTCAAAGTATGCAGACGTAAAATCATAAAATTTTCAGTAAAATAGAAGAATGAGACAACAGTTATAATAACAGAACGTGTTTTTTCATATACACGTGCGCGCACAAACACGAACAAAATATTTACGACGTTTAACACTATTTTTCGATTTATTATCTAACAGAAAAATACATTAAATATGCTTAACTAATGAATTGATTTTTTTTTCTTTGCTTTTTTGATGATTTTGAAGAATTTGAAAGTAAAAAAGACAGCTAGTTCATTTAAATACATGAAATATTTAAATTTAAAAACAATGGCTCTACGTCGACGAAATTTGAGAAAGGTTCATGACACTGCTTTGAAAAATTCGATACAAAAACATCAGATATGTGTATCGAAAGGGCTAATAATTGTATCAATTGATGACAGCATCATTTTTCAATATCATGCGATCTAAATTAGAGTATGGAAGTAGAAAACTTTTTCGTTTTTCTTAGAATCCCTAAGGTGACTCTAACGATCTTGATCGAACGAGCCTTTCAAACCCTGGAATTGCATGATTCATCGAGAGATATTGATGATGTAAATTTCTGTTTATTTAACTGTAAATTAAGGGTGGAATTTCGTCACAGTAAAACAAAAGCGAACACTTCTGGAAATTTTGTGAGGTGAAAGAAATATTTTTCAAATAGCGGTTTTCTTTAAAAAAAAAAAAATTATATAATTCGTTTTCCAAAAAAAGAAGAATATTAAGACATTTTTAATGGTTATATTTAAAATTAAAATAAATGTACTTTAAAAATTAAATGGTGTTTTATACATATTTATTTTAATAATGTAATGTAATTTATAATGGGGTTCTCTCGCGTACTTCCTTACAATTGCCACTTTGGGTTTGGATTGATTGGTTTTATGGAATATAGAACAAAAGCAATTAACCCATTTAAAATATTCTTTTGATTCAATAGATATCAAAATATTTCATCTTCTGTAAGAATGTTCTGAATATTTGCTTATTAGCTATTCTTTTTTTTTTTTCAAGAGTTCTTTGAATGGAATATTGCGCTGTGGGTCTATTTTAAGTGTATTCTAGAGGTGATTTCTATGGGACATGAATTTATTACGAGTCAAAAGAATATGTTCCTAATTATTGATGCGGTTACTGTTGTTCTAAATTTTTGTATTAACTGTGTATTATTATTTAAATTGAATTTGTGCAAAAGTCAGGGAGTTTGATCATTTCGCTGATGATCCGAGTTCTTAGTATTTTCTCTCTTCCGTATTTTGTCCGAATGGATATTATATTATGTATTTGGTTGGGATGTTTTCTAGAATTTCGAAATATTTGCCTTTCTTTCATCGACTTTTTCATTCTGTCATTGAAAATACTGCTTTTGATATCTTTTGGAGCAATCCAGTCGTTACCGATTTTGTGAGATTGTCCGCCTGTTCAAAAAAATTTTGAGTGTCTCGGAATCCAAAGCAGAATCGTCTGATTATGAAAATGCGATTGTATGAAGACCTTACTGGCTATAATCTGTGAACGACTTTTGGGAATTTAATAGTCCTCGTGTTGCTTCTAGTGCGACGTTAATAATAAAAAAAAACTAAATCCACACCACACCACTGGAGGATTTTGACTTTTGCAGAATCAACGTGCATCAGACTCGGCTGCACGGCGAGTCTTTAGTGGCATTGAGGCTCGAACCCCCGACTGTATGAAAACCATCGGTCTCGAGTCCATGACCACAAGGCTACCGTGGTCTCTTAGTAATTATGTGTAACATTATAACGTGCTAATGGAAACACTAAACCGTGCGACCGTTTTATTTCATTTACTCGAAACTTATAAGTAATCCGCTTGAATGATGAGTATACTTTTATTTATATCATGTTACTATAATTGAAGAGAAATTAAAACAACGAGACATTGCAATAGATTTAAATGTATTATTATGAAAACTTTTTCAATGTCAAATAACGAAATCAAATGCGTTCATTGAACTTCTGTGTAATCTTCTTAATATAAAATCAATGTGTTCCGATAACGTTACGAGATATCAGATCTTGAAAAGTTATTATTCCGTATTGTTTATGAGTGATTTGTTTTTCTCTCCTTGAAAATTTAATGAGAAACCAGTTTCATTAAGACATTTTTAATGTTCAACCAACCGTTCTATTATTATTCTCTCTTTTCTTCGAATCAGTTTTCACTTATTTTATATGGAAATTTGATTTCTTTCGTAGTTTTCTTAAGAAAAACATTATAAGGAAATCGTTTTTTAAATATATATAATTGTCCAAGGTGCTAAGTTAATTTCCTAATTATCATCCATTTTATGTTGTTAAAATTCATCGAAATAAATTGCTTACTGTGATGAAAAAAAAAAAAGGCAGAAAATACGGCTGAAATTTAAGATGAAATGTTAAACTTTAATCAGTAATGGAATGCCTTATACTCATTAATTGCTCAAATTATTCAAAAAAAAAAAAAAAAATACAGTAATTCCTGGTTAATCATTAGAAAAACGTCTCTAAAAAGTGTCGTAGTTGATGAAGAATTGAACCTAATTTAAACTCTGAAATCAACTGAGGTATTTTTCTTCAAAAATTTAAATCATTTTGTAATTATTTCAAAGCTCTTAAATTTACTTAAATAGATTTACTTTTTTTTACCTATAGAGTATTTATACTCTGTTTTTACTATTTAAACTTTAACACTGATTTTACATCAATTGTTATAAACAACATAAAATCAAAATGTTTCATCTTAAAACCAATGTATGGTTTTATTTTATGATTTAGCATGTCATTGACACAATTAAGGAAAAGAAAATTCATCAAAAAAAATTGTTTTGGATGTTCTGCTTTTTAGAATGATAAAAAAAAAATGCTAGAAACGTAATATTTTAAAATCTTTTCAACATGCTCTAACGAGACAACAGGTATGATAATGTGACAGAATACTTTTGAGTAACTAAAAGTATTCACTTTATCTTTAGCAGTGAAGTATTTGTAATAATAATAATCGACTTTTGATTTTGTTTCCGGATCTCAAAAGATTGTGTAATCTAATGAACAATAATAATAAAAAGCGAAAGTAGGTAACATATATACATAATTAAAGTTCCGTTTAATTTTTAAGAAACATAAAAAGAAAAGTTAAATTGTTATGAAAAAGAAATATATAAAATAAAATTGTTATGAAAAAGAAGAGAAATGAATAAATATATTAAGAAAATTTATTAGAAAGAGAAAATATTAAAATAGTATGTGGTATATGTGCCATGTTATAGAGAGAAGTGGACTGTATTCTTTTCTGTTAAAAATAGTTCTATATTTTATAAATACAAATCATCAAATTTGATCAGTTTAATCCTTACACTTTGGATGGTTGCCACGTATTTAATGGTAATGGTCGCGGCCGGCTCCGTCGAATCATGGGTTCGAGCCCTCATGCCCCCTGCCGTGTAACCGGGACTGATGCGCGTTAAATCTGTCGAAGCTCAGTCGTCTCATGGGCGTGGTGTGGAGGTTAGGAGAGGGGGTTGCCAGCTCAGGTGTTGTCCTCGTCACTTTCCCGAGTTTCAAAATGACGAAGTCCGTCGCCAATAACCCTCGTGTAGCTTTCAGTGCGACGTTAATAAAACCGGTCAATCAAATACACATTGGATGATATAATTGTTTGAACTTCATCTCGCGATGTCGGAGACGATGTCACCTTCTGGTTATTTTATCCAGATAGGGATAATAGCCCTTGTTGCCCTACATCCCTTCTTCATTCAATCAATTAAAACATACATGTTTATGAAGTCCAAAAACAATTCCGAGTTTTAACAACAAAGAATAAAAGGAACGATTATGCAAAAAAATCATATTATTAAACTAAATATTAAAATTAAAGCAAACGATTATTATTAAAGTAAAAAATAATATTCTGTTCAGATATGAGAATTGAAATAGAACGATAAATTTTTAAATTAATTTTTGACTTACAATTCCGTTCCAGAGTTTCAAGAAGGAAAAAAAAAATCCCATTAATTTTCTTCTTAAAATATTTTTATATATGTCTCCCTGATATACTAAGCGAAAAAAGCAATTATATTTTTGCTCATAGTATCTTATCTCATAAAATCGAATTTTTCGATTACGAAATCAACATCCGTGAATGAATGAATCGAATATTCTTTGAAAATGAGTTGCGAGAAAACGTGTGCAGTATCATTGTATGCATTCGAAATATGAGAGGATGAGTCGCTGAAGATATCCCATCGATCCGTATCCTTCGAATATATCCATACGCAGTACGGGTAATCTTTATATAAGGAATTCCAAACCAAATGAGAATTCTTTTTTACTCTAGACATGGAATGAGCAATTACCTGCTTAGGATGTCTCGAATCAGTCCTGCTTTACCCTGTAAGTCAGATTTCAATTCTGAAATTTTCTTACTTATTTATAAATATTCTATTAATTTCCAACTATGTAATTTATTTACTATTTTTAACTCTGGGCTATTCGCTAACTTTTCTTTAACGAATATTAGTGGTTACCTTATGATTTTATATTTAAATTACTGACTACTTTCCAATAAAAATGAAACTTAATTGCGTAAATTAGATGAAGATAAGAAGTGTAATTAATTGATTTTAGGATAGCGATACATAAGCGAAATAGTACTGAAATTGAAAACGGATGGTGCTGATAGTACGTAGTCATTAGATATTAGTAAGTTAGAAATTGGAATGAATTGCAGTAGTTGACTTCAGTAATTTCGCGTTAGAATAATGGGCGTGGCCGGCGGTTTTAGTCGAGTCGTGGGTTCGAGCCTTGATGGCACAAAAGACCCACCGCGTAGCCGGAGTTGGTGCATGTTAAATCTGTCGAGGCCCAAAGTTCTCCCAATGGCGTGGTGTGAAAGTTAGGAGAGGGGGTACCGGCTCTGGTGTCATCCTCGTCACTCGATCGAATTTCAAAATTACGAAATCCGTCGCCAATAGCCCTTGTGTTGTTTTCAGTGCTACGCTAATAAAACCAAACGAATAACGCCTCAGAATAAATTCTAAAAGAAAAAAAGCCTGCAGTTTTAGCAAAGACTGATTCGAAACTTTTGAGTTGGAAAGCTTGAACTTTATTGTTTAATTCTAAACTACAGAATTCAGGTATGTTGAGGCATATTTGAGTGTGAGAGAGAGAGATCAATCTTGCACAATATGAGAAGAAAATTAATAAGCAATAATTATATTTTTTTGTTATCTGTTCAAATGGAATGATGACGTTATTAACTATTTTGTTAAACTTTAAGATGTCTGAAGAGTTAAATAATGAGGGAGAGGCATTACACTATAAGTAGCTAGGGATTGCAATATCGTTACACCGGTTTACTAGTAAATTGCAAGTATTAGCATCTAATTGTTACCGGCAATTATCTGATGTATCGATTTTCTCTTTCTCTTGTGAACGTAGAGAATTGAATAAAAGATAGTGATATATAAGTGAAATAGAATTGAAAGAGAAAAGATGGGAGTAGAGGATAACAACAAGTTGATATATATTTGTAAATTGGATTGAATCGACGTAATTAATTGCTTGGCTCGAAGCGACTCCTAGTTGGAGTAATAAGAGTTGAATTTGTTACAAATAAGTAGCGTGTAAATCGCTAAGAATGATTTAGTAAGCTAAGACTTTAATAATATAATTATTAAACTTGCAAGTGTGAGATTTGAGAAAGAGCCTTTTCTATGGCGGAATTATTTTGTACAAAAATAAATTCCTATTTAAGAGACCAAAATATTGCTCAGTTATGTTACTTACGCGTTTATTTTTTTAAAACATGTTAACAAATAGATCGTTATTTAGTTATATATTTTTATAATTGTTTTCATTATGAAAAAATATTCACGTATAGTTATCAATCATAATTTGTTCTAAATTGTGGAAAATTATTTCTATTATTTATGTGTTCAGAATATAATTTATTTTCATATACTTTTGTGGCCAATTTTAAGAATCAAATAAAGCATCTTTCTTTAGTGAATTTTTATTTAATATTCATTGTTTAAAGAATTCCAGGTAATTTAACGATATTCTAGTTTTGTTTGAAAATTTTACCAAATTATCAGTGATAGAAAAAGTCGGTAAATTTACAATCATAATATATGTAATTAATCTATAATGCTCTATTATTTTTAATGTTACAATTTTATTTATCGATTGAACACTGTGTTAGCACATATCATATTTATCGCCTATTTTGTTCCCTTATACATATATTTAATAACAATAAAAACTGCATCAAAAGCTTAAAAAAACGGAGCAAGTTTGTTTAAAATAGGTTATATCTTTTATATATCTTTCCGGTTATTTTTAGCCATCAGGTAACTATTATGTGAAGTTCACTCTTATTTTTAATACGTTCTTTTATGGGATTTTATTTTGTTCTATTATATATATAATTCTCCCATCGAGCTTATGTTTATTTCCGGAAAATTATGCAAATAAATATTCCAATTGGAGTGACTGCATAACTTGTAATTATACTATATAAGATTATTTTCTAAAACAATGGTTCTCTATATTTCTGAAGTCAGGGAACCCCAAGTTCTGGCCTTTCTTTGAATGGAACTCTTACTATAAAACATAAGTTTTAAAATAGGTGTCGCCAGCCTTTTTGAATTAAAGGACGCAATGAAAAGGAAAGGCTGATGTTCACTAAAATAATTCCATTATTGAAGGAAAAAAAAAACGGTATATCGTTCCTGACGCTTTGTGGAAACAGGGTTGGACCTGCCTGCTTCAAAGTATTCCTCTTTTATAAGAATAAAATATTGTATTCCAATAAAAATATTGCATATCTTTCGAATCACATAATATTGCGATATTTAAAAAAATTCTCAAATTTAATGCAATACGTGAGCCGGGTGATCTTAACGGTTTTCCACATTATTGAGACAAATAAATGGACAAAACATTCTCTTCTCTTCTAAACTTGCCCGACAATCACGTTTCTTCGTTTTAAGGTCAATCATCTTTGAAAATTCTGCCTCTTCAAAATATAATGCGGGAAATAATAATAATAGGGGATAAATAATAATAAGGTGAGAAGAGAGAGAGAGATGTACTAGTAAAGCGCATGTTACACAATGGTTTAAAAAAAAATTTATCAGAATTTTTACTAAACATGATTCTTTTGTTGACCTCTATAACGAAGTACAACATGTGCCTTTCCGAAAAGGATGTGAGAGGCTGTGTACATGCGTTCTACCTCAGTTTATAGACAATAAAATATTTCGCAAATTCTTAATTAAAGTAAGTTATTTGATATTTTTACAAAAATTTTTATCCGTTTATTTTTAATTGCAATATTTTTATACAGTTGGCTGCCAAATTAATGTGATCGGTCACATATTCTCATAATATCATCTTTTAATTACAGTTTACGCAATTATAAATAGTTCAAATGACATGAGACTGTACTTTTTATGTAAATCAACTTTATTCTGTGTACATATTTGTTTATTTTTAATATTTGATGTCGATTTGCTTGAATAATTATGTTTCTGGCTTCAGTGTTAAAATTTGTAGAATTATAAATATTCCCTCTCGTCGCGGAATCTTAATCCAACCATTCTTTTGGTTCTATCAAGTAGCTTCGCATCAGGGTCCCACTTCAAGAATTAGCCACTAAAAAGCTTTCCTTACAAGAAATATCTTATTTTCCTCCAAAATACTTCAATTTTATTGTTCTACTGTTAGGAGTCGGTGTACAGATATTTCCCCACAAAAAAAAAAAAAAAAAAAAAAAAAGGTTAAAAAACCCATAAAAATTAAAAAGAAAAAAAAAAAAAAAAAAAAAAAAAAGCTGTAAAAAAACCGCTTTTTTTCAAAAATAATCATTATAAAAAAAAAAAAAAATGCCAGTGCGTATTTCAGGGGTGTTTCTTGATCAAATTGTTAACATAATAACAGTTAATTTGGATAAAAATGTGGCGCTTTCTCCAGAACGAAAAGGGAATTGTAGCAGGAAAAAGGATAACAACGTCTCATTCTGACAAAGTAATCAGGAATATTTGTTTAGAAAACAGAAAAAAAAGTGCTATAAACTATCCGAATTAATTCAAATTGCTGGTGCAGTATTCCCATCCCCTCCGAGCAATGATTAAGAGGCATCGCTACGCGGCGCTGGCAGTACCGCCCACGAGGAGGGAGAGAAAAGAAAGTTTTGTGGAGTGCGTTGAAGGTCTTAGTAGCATAGGAGCAGTTGAGTAGGCCTCCCTGGGAGTGCTACAAGCTTATTTTAATCTTTAAATAAAGTTTTGTTAAATTTTAAAAGTCGTAACTCATTTCGCTATATTTTCGAACCACAAACAAACATTACAGCTGGATTTCGAATGATCCATTCGAAGACAGTTATCAGCAGGGACTGTATTACCGGACAAACATATTCAAGATATCTCCATTAAATTCTCTAATAATCTCTTCCCAACATAAATAATCTTAACATTCAAATTCTCGAACAGGAACAATACCCAATTAATCACCTCACCAAGATACTTCACGTCTCCTATGAACCATCATAAGTGCCAGATTCATTTTTGATTCATTCATCTTTGCTATTCTTCATACAAATTTAAGAGTCCTCGATAATTTTTCCCATTCAACATTCTTCTCCTTCTGGGAGGAGTTACGATTCTTTTGCCCTCTCTCTTCTCACCGACCAATCACATTCAACCACTTCGCCCATTTTTTGTAACATTCCCACATAATGTACGTTAATTGAAATTTTCAACTTCCTCCAATAGTTGTATTGTTTTATTTGTTCTCCATTTTTCCGGCAGCTTGTTTAGCACCTTCCATTCAATGAATAACACAGTAGAAATCAAGTCTCGTCAGTCAATTCACCAAGTATCACTTCAACTCTTCAGGCCCCAACACCAATAGACTTTTTCACATACCTTAAATCATAAAGCATGATAAATTTCTCCATCCAATGCCATTCTTCAACACAGATGCAATACACGGGCTTGAAGGGCGATAGCGCCCTAGGCGCCCGCAGAAATCGGTTTCAATTTCAAGCGTGAGTGCACAATGCGGCCGAGCATAGAGGGCGGCCGCGGTAATCCTCACCAAAAGACGGACTCCGTTTGCGGCGCGTCCACCCCTGGAAAATTGCGACGAAAAAGGGACTAGTAGGTTCAGATTTTTCCAAACAAGGTCCAAGATTATCCAAACATTTTGTGATGTTTAGAGTTTGTTTTTATAATCTTTGTTATTATTAAAAGCATTGAAGCTTATTCATTAAGCAAAGAAAGCATGTTTGAAGGGAAGAAAGTAACACATTCTGCAAGTAGCCGAATGACGCAATACTTCAAAAGGTCTTATTTATTGGGATGAATGTGACGTCGAACACAGCTATTCCTTTGAGCATTCGGGAGCGATATACAAGCGAAGATTAAAAATTACAAGGTCCGCCGCCTATGGTCCTCGTGTTGCCTCTAGAGCGACGTTAATAAAACCAATCAATATATCAAATGAGCTCAGCAATAGTGACAAGAAACCCGTTCATTTCTGGGAAAGGTAGTAAAGTGACCTTGAAAAAAATATCCCTTTTAAAAGAAAGAAGATGAGAAACTTGTTTAAATTTTACAACCAGCTGTTTTATTTATTTAACTTCGTGTATCTGTGCAGAAAACAGAACATCTGTAGAAAACATTATAGTTGAATCTTCATTCCGCTTAGTCACGAAAAGGTAATTATATTTTCATTTTCAGGTTTCCTTAAGGTTTAATTCACATGTAAGATAAAATAAAAAATAGCTTACTGAAAGCTTTTATTATAAGAGCAAGTAGTGGAAATAATATTTTGTCAGTTTATTGAAATTGCTTGTAAGATTTTTTTGAAAAACGAATTAATTTTTACTTTTTCGTCACGCGCACGCACATACACACATATAATCAAATTCATAGAATGTAGTTGTTATGTTGTTAACATGAATAAGTGCTTTCTTAACTTGAATGTACCATAATCTAACAAAAGCGTTTTCGATTAGCATTGTAATTTAATGATTAATTTTTATTTTCCCTCTCATGATGAAAAAAATTCTTTACTCGTTTGAAATTCGAAAGTATAATTCATTTGAAGTTTCCAAATTTTAATAAAATATATGCTATAGTTACAGATTGTGATTCAACTTTAAAGTACATTCATTGATTACTTATTATAAAAAGAATGGATTTTAATAATAACGGCTAATCTCGAAATTAAAACAAAACGTGAATATTGTTCATTACATTGTGGTTAGTTGTAAATGAACAACTCTGTAACTGTCGAATATTTAATTTGTATTGCTTCCAACACTTAAAGAATTTTAAAGCAAATAGTTTGATTTTCAAAAGAAAAGTTTAATTGTTCGATTATATGTAATTAATAAACGTGTTTCTAGCGCACATTTTTTCTAATGTATCCTAAAATTTTTAAGAGAGACTTTATTATGTACTTCATTTAGAACTCTCTAAACTTCAGGCTATGTGATTAAACTTGATTGATTGATTGGTTTATTAACGTTGCACTAGAAGTAATACGAGGGCTATTGGCGATTGTCCTCGTAATTTTGAACCTCGGTCAAGTGACGAGGTTGATACTTGAGCAGACACCTTCCTCTCGTTTCTTCCACACCTTGCCAACGGGAAGACTTTGGGTCTAGACAGATTTAACATGCATCAACCTTGGCTACGCGACAGAAATTTTGTGACATCAAGGCTCGAACCCGCGACTTCGAGTCCGTTACCATGACCACTAGACTACCGCGGCCACAAAACTAAACTTGAAGATCTTCCACAAATTCTTTTTGTAGCATGTCATTATATATAAGATAGTTTTGTACAATATTTTCTTAAATATGATCTTTTGAACTCTGGCAGTTTAAAAGAATATTTAATGAAATCTAATCTTTAATTATGTGTGCTAAAATTTAAAAAAAAAATGTATAATTTTATATACATATAATAGTATTAAGTAAAACACTTATAAAACTCATGATTACGCACACAAATTGCAAAAACTACATACTAAAATTAATAACTTCATTGCATTGTTGTTTTTCTTCTGATAAAATCCGGGGGGAAAAAAGAAATATTTAAGGGAAAAAAAGATTTTAATCTAAAAAAATAAAGATATTTAAATTTTTTAAAAAAAAAAGAAAAAGAAAATTGGATAATTTTACTCGTTTCTCAATGCAAAATTTCCTTTAATACGTGTACAATGGCACTGCAATTCGTATTTCTCTTCCATTGCTACTCTTTATTTTTTGGGCCGCGGTGGCCTAGTGGTCAAGGTCGTGGACTCGCTGCCGGCGGTTTTTGTTCAGTCGTGGGTTCGATCCTTGGCCACAAAAGACCCGCCGTGTAGCCGGGGCTGATGCACGTTAAATCTGTTCGGGCCCCAAAGTCCTCCCGTTGGCGTGGTGTGGATGTTAGGAGAGGGGGGGTGCCATCTCGGATGTCGTGTTGACCGTGTCTCAAGTCGTCACTTGACCGGGGTTCAAAATGACGAGGTCCGTCGCCAATAGCCCTCGTATTGCTTCTAGTGCGACATTAATAAAAACTAAACTAAAAACTCTTCATTTTGTTACTGCTATCACTGTCATGATGTTCGGTATATATTGCATGTCCACACCGAAAAATTAATTATTAAATCGAACATATTGCAAATGATAAGCGAGCAACGAACTGTTGTGAAATTTCGCATGAAATTTGGAAAAACTTTTTATTTATAAATATCTTTCACAGTAGGATATGCACAAATAGACTTCTAATAAATTGTGCATTTGCGAGAATATGGGCTGAGATGTTTTTTCTCCCCTCCAAAAAAATTACCTATCAATAGTACTCGCATATATTCGGTATTGTATTGATGAATTAAACTTGTCATTGATCCTTTAAATACTTATTAGTAATTAAAAATGCGATATATTAAAAATGTATTATCATCATTAACGTTGCAATATGATTCAATCTATCTTTAGAACTTATAATTGATTATTTATACGGAAAAAAAATTATTTTTATATTATAAAAGTCTTTAGTCAGTCAGTAATTATTTTAAATGACTGCTACTGTTCCGTTGAGCTATTGTAAGTGAATTTGCTTTTATAAAATAATATTACGGAAATTTGGAATAATTTTTTTCTGTTCCCTTTGCTTATTTTTTTCATCAATACCGGTTATTTTGAGATAATGTTTCTATTAGCGAGGATTCTCTCTAAACAAAAATTGCTGTTTTTTATATGTTTCTCAACCATTTCCGATCACTTTGAGAGTATATTGAACTTGTACCTCCTGTTGTTCATGAATCGCAGGTTGAAAATAAAAGCGAGTAAGGATTTATAAATTAGATAAATTAAATATTTCTAAGTGTTAAACGTAAGTTATTCAAGTGTTGGCATTGGAGTGAATGCAATTCTACCCAGGAATATTACATAAAAAGTAATAAATAAATAAATGTATAAAATAATACTAAAAAAACACAAAAATTCAAAAAGTTATTGCATATTCATCAATTTTATCCTTAGTTAATTTTTATATTTCTAATTCTTACGTACCTTCAGAAAGTATTTAATAACCTTTCGCCTGTAATTTGTCTTCCCATTCTTTACATGAGCATTATCGTGAGAATTTTAGTTTAGTTTTTATTAACGTCGCACTAGAAGCAAAACGAGGGCTATTGGCGACGGACCTCGTCATTTTAAACCACGGTCAAGTGACGAGGACGACACTTGAGCTGGCACCCCCTTCTCCTAACATCCACACCACGCCAACGGGAGGACTTTGGGCCCCGTACAGATTTAACGTGCATCATCCCCGGCTACACGGCGGGTCTTTGGTGGCCAAGGATCGAACCCACGACTGAATGAAAACCGCCGGCCGCTAGTCCACGACCTTGACCACTAGGCTACCGCGACCCCATTATCGTGAGAAATATGGCAAACATATTTTTGGTAACTGATTTTTTTAACCATTAATAATTCCCTAAAAGATCTGAAACATAAAATTTTGTCTTTCGGAGGGCTTTCAATGCTCGTGAAACAACCATTTTATCAGTTCCAAACTTTTGGACGACAAATGTCAAACTACTCCCCTCTTCAAGCTTGTCAGTCATCTTACCTCATGTAAAGGCATGATGTCTTCTTGTAGTCACATTTCATGTACAATCTCGCAAATTGTCTGCAAAGGCGCCTTCCTTTCTTTTTAAATTGTCTTGCACTGCGCGCGCTGACTCAACGCATTTTGCGTGCCTTGACCTCTCCTTTGACGACATAGTGCAGATTATTTACTTATGCATCACCTTTCTTTTCAGTTGACTTTTCATTGTACTGTTCGCAAAAGAGCCCTGTTCAACGATTGCATGATTATATGTTGAAAAATGAATTTGTTGCTTAACACTAGTGTAAAAAAAATATTGCAAGTATTGTGGGAAAAAGTCACATTTGATTTCAGAGTTATAGCAGTGACCACTTGACCTCGTTGTCCCTTATTCGCTCCATAAATTTCACTTGAAGCTCAATTATCAAGTGGATAGTCAAGAAATCAGAAAGTCAAAAGTCCTTAACTTTTTTTCGTTTTTCTTAATAGAATAATCAAATATCAAGTTGCTTTCGTGACAGCAGAGCAAAAACGGTCACGCGTCCTCTCTTAAGAATTTATATTATAAAGTTCAACTTATATCAGAACTCACTAATTGGATCCGAGTGGGTAAGCTGGATACGACTAAATGTCCGCTCGTTGATAATTACCCACAATTGCTGAGTCCTAAAATCTCTTGCTTCTCAGAGTAAGCACAGGACTCATCTCGTTTAGTTCAAACTTTTCGATCTCTATCTATTTCTCACTACTAACGCGTGGCCTAGTGGTCGTGATCACGGACGGCATTCTTTTCGTCGAGTCGTGGGTTCGAGTCCTCATGCTATTTAACATACGCTGCGTATCAGGGCTGATGCATCTTAAATCTGTCGAGTCTCCAAGTCCTCCCTTTAGCATAGTGCGGAAGTTTGGAGAGGAAGGTGACAGGCTCAGGTGTCGCTCTCGTCACTTGACCGAGGTTCAAAGTTACGAGGTCCGAGTTACGAGGTTACTAACATTAAGCGAAGGTTTGTTTTCTTCTCATGTTAAGTTGTTTGCCTTCTACTGAAATGCTATTTACTTATCGATAAAGGAAGCAATGGCCTCTTATCGGGTATCCGTCCAAGTGGGGTGAGAGGGGAAGGGAGCATGATATCACCCCTACCGGCCAATCAACAGTGTCCAAAATGCTAATTGAAGGAAAATAGACTTACGAACCTCGTTGCAAAGTTAAGGCTCCCATTTACCCGCCATTTTGATTTCGTGGACGTAATGTTAATTCTATGGAATTTCGTCTTTAATTTTCGCATCTTTACTATTTGATCTATTTGAATGCAACAAAGTGCATCTGAAAGAGCAAAAATACAATGAGTGCTTTTGTAGAATTACTTCTTTTCCTCCGATTCTTAAAAATATTTAAAGACCTGAAAACTCTGAAACGAATCATTAAAATAGAGGTAAAAATATTTTTAAAAATCGGAGGGAAAAAAATAATTCTGCAAAAGCACTCATTGTGTTTTTGCTCTTTCAGATGCCCTTTGTTGCATTCAAATAGATTAAATAGTAAAGATGTGAGAATTAAAATCGAAATTCTATAGGATTCACATTACGTCCACGAAATCAAAATAGTAGGTAGACGGGAACCTAAAGCGCTATTTTCTAGTATCACATTTTTTACATTTGAAATGTACACATTTTCATCTTTTTCTAAGATTTGCTCAAGTTCGTCACACATTCCTTGTTCCATAGATGCGTTAGATTTGAACCATTTTTCCCATTAAAAAAATCGAAACAATATTTTCGTTTTCAAACCGGAAAATCAAAAGTCTGTACTTTATAACCAGATAATCATGATTTTGGAAGACCACTCTCTCTTTAAAATTTTGTATTTCCCCTAAATTAATTGCAACAAGACAACGATCTTTTTTTATTTTATCATTAAAGAAGTTATACTCTCCCGCATTCCTCTAATTCCACGCATTATATGAGAAATGTCTAAAAAAAGGAAAAGAAAATTTGTGCCTGTCATTTTTTTTGCACACGCGTACTTATGAACTTCATTCAAGGTTAAGGGAAATGATATGCGCAAATGTATTTACTATAAGTTGAACATGAACAGATGTTTATATACATCAGGAATTGAGCTTCTCATTGTGAATGTCATTTTCTATTCCGAGACATTATTTTGAATTAGCTTTGTAAAAAATTATTATCGTATGGTTTTCGTTCACAAAAGCTTTCATAGTCTGTGGGGGTGTTCCTAGATTTATTCTGATATAATCATTTAAATGGCTGCATTTAGTGATTATTTCACAATTATAGTATGTGATTCTCTTTTGATATCGGTCATGTATTTTCAAACAAGCGATCATTTTAAAACACTTGAAGTATAGCATGAGATAGAAAACAGTAAATAAAGTTTTATAAACAAAACTCCTAAAGTGTTACAATTTACGCTAAATTTAATTTGGAGGTATATATAGGTGACTTTACCGTTCGATTCAAGTATTTTTTAATCATGAAAATTTTTTTCGTGATGCATTTCGTAAGTTTTTTTCCTCGAGGGAAAGACCCGTGTGGTGACCGGGAATGACAGAATAGTCTCACTGTAGCTCATGCATGTCGTAAAAGGCGACTAAAATGGGTACCCAGCGTCTGGGGATATAGCCGGGCACCCTGCCCCTGGGGATTATTTCAGGGGACCTTAGGGACTTGCCTTCTTCAGGTAAGTACAGGCATCATGACCCCGAGGCACCTTAGTGATCTTTTTCTTTCCCATGGGGTTTACTGTCTTTGGTAAACATGGGTGACGCACTTCCGGGATACCCTAGCGATCCTTCTCTATTTTCGACCCTCCTTGTCAACCACTTTTACCTTTTTTCACCTTCACGTCTAGACCACAGTTTAATCTTGTTTGGAGCAGTATAGCCATATCTGGCTCTTGCGCCAATAAACTTTACATTCACTCACTCACTCCTCGAAGGAAAATGGATTCTGTAAAAAATATTTAAAGTTTTAACTAAAATCGGAGTAAAAATGGTCCAAGATCTCTGTTAAGATTATTGATCATTAATTAAGGTTTTACTTTGTTTTTATTATTATTATTATTATATATATATATGTGTGTGTGTGTGTGTGTTAATTTAGAATTTAAAAGAACCATTTAATTAATTTAGAATTAATTAAGAATTTAATTTAGAATTTAAAAAAACCATTCCAAACAAATTTTAAAGAATATACAGGAATGATTCACAATTATTGGAATTTATATGCATTATACAAGGATTCACATTCATAATTACAAAGATTTAAAAAGCAAATAGGTAAATATGCATCACTTAATTACTTAATTTTAAATTAAGTACTTCGAAGGTATTCGAAACTCATGGGCAAAATTTAAGGAGCGACAGAAAACATCTAAATAAGCAATTTTCATCTTACAATGCATTGGTGGAGACCATACTGTGAACCGCTAGATGGCGCTGTAATGGAAAGCATAAAACGCGAGTTTTCTTACACTTCTTCCTTTATACAATGGATTCAGGGGACATGGCTTTTTCCTGATTACTGTATGTCACCATGCCTCCAAAAATCCACAGTAGAAAGGACGATGTATAAGAAAACTCGTGCATTATGCTTTCCATAACAGCGCAGTCTAGAGGTGCAACGTTTGCTCTCCGCCTATACATTGTGAGAAGAAAATTGCATGTTTAGATGTTTTCTATCATCCCTTACATTTTTGCCCATGAGTTTCGAAACGCCCTGTATATTTTCAAATAATATAGGGTTGCATTTGCGTCTATGTTGAGGGAATTCTGAAACTACTATATATATTATTATAAATAAAATAAAATAGATAAAAATAAGCAAAATATATGAATTAAAATATATGAAGTTTGAAAGAAAATTAAAAAAAACAAAAATTGTTTTAGAAAATACAGAAATAAGGAATAATATATTGAAAATAGTAACAGGCCTTAGACTATTAAGCTGAGCACTTCTAGAGTTAAGGGCCTAACTCTCCCCATCAACTATATATATATATATATATATATATATATATATATATATATATATATATAATAGCATAGTCTTTTCCTCATTTAATAAAAGAAAATTCCTTATTGTCAAAAAAAGTGACAGATACGAGATCAGTTTATTTTCTTATGTTTTCTTGCATATTTTTAATATTGGAAATATGAAGAGTCAGACGCTAGTTTAAGTATCGAGCTCTTTCTTTGACCGCCGGGGTCCATTTGACATGTTTGCTCTACTGTGTTGTTTTAGCGAAACAGTTTTTTTAAAAAAATCTATTCGAATTACAAAAAAAAAAAAAAAAAAAAATCTTATTAATTACAATATTTTAAACAATTTTTTAAGTACTTTTTAAATATTTCCAAAGCCTCATTTCTATAAGCGGAAATATTTGAAAAAATCTTACCAAAAGCTTTTTTGCTTTAATATTTTGAAATATAAAAAATAATGTTTATACATATGAATTCTCTTAAAAGCTTTTTCATTCGATAATAAGTTAAGTCAAATTACTAGTTTTTGAATATTTTTATGAAACGGCATAGTTTCCTTTAAAAATATCTTATTTAAAATTATGATTATTATTATGAGGAATTTGAATCATAACCAACTAAAAATAAAATTTAAAACTACTGAGACGCAAATTTAAGAGCTAAAATTTCAAATATTATTTGAAAATCATCAAAAAAAAAATAGTTAATGATTTAATCACTTGACTTTTATGAACGAGTACCTGAGTTGAATTTTGTGTGTCGTTCACTGTGGGTCAACTTTTTTGAATTCATAAAAGTAATGTTAATTTTATAGAATTTTTTTAATTATTGTCTCCTCATATCTAGACTAGGGAATTTATTTGAAAGCTATAAAGTGTAAACGAAAGAACAAAAAACAATGAAGATTTTTTTTTTTACCTAATTAATTTTTTTTTATTTCAGAAAATATTTTTATATAAATATGTTTTTTAAAAACCTGAAAACTTATATATCCATCCTCTTTTTAATGCTTTTGGAAACATTTCATTACATTCCAATAAAACAGCACTCTTGATTTAAAAGACCAGAAGAAATTTTATAGGATCAAAGTTACGTTCACGAATTCAAAATGGATGGTAGACTAGAGCCCCAAAATACCAAAAAGGCAATAAAATTTAATTTTAGGCTCCTGTTGATTTTGTGAAAGTAAAACTGCTCCAAGGCGTAGGAAAACGCAACAGTCGGCTGGCAAGGTTATGGCGTCTGTATTTTGGGATGCGCATGGAATAATTTTCATTGACTACCTTGAAAAAGGAAGGACCATCAACAGCGACTATTACATAGCGTTATTGGACCGTTTGAAGGACGAAATCGCCGAAAAACGGCCGCATTTGAAGAAAAAGAAAGTGCTGCTTCACCAAGACAATGCACCGTGTCACAAGTCAGTGAAAACGATGGCAAAAATCCATGAATTGGGCTTCGAATTGCTTCCTCATCCACCATATTTTGGCCCCCAGCGACTATTTCCTGTTCTCAGATCTCAGAAGAATGCTCGCTGGGAAGGAATTTTCGTCGAATGAAGAGGTGATCGCCAAACTGAGGCCTATTTTGAAGCAAAGGACAAATCGTACTACAAAAATGGTATCGAAAAGTTGGAGGGTCGCTGTAATCAGTGTATCACCCTTGAAGGGAATTATGTTGAATAAAAAAAATAATAATTTTGCCAAAAAAATGTGTTTTACTATGGTAGGCCGGGGACTTTTCAATTGACCTATTAGATGAAGTGGGTGATATGATATCCTCACAGTGCTCTTATTTTTAAGTACATTTTGCATAAAATCTACTGCATTTATAACTTTACAAATTTACTGAATACTTATAAACAGAACACATTTTATACACTGAACATAATTATAAATTAAATTTAACAAAAAATTTTAAAATTTTAATTTTATGATTCACATTTCCCATGGTCCTGATATAAATATTGTGCAATAATTAAAATTTGGAAGTGCTTATTAGGAAAAATAATTACGTTCACAGTGTGCAAGAAATAACCTTACTTCACAATGCGGAATCAACGGTTTGGATGTATTAGATTTGAGGAGAATGTGTACCAGATTCCTTAGAAAACCATTTTGAGAAAAAAGCAAGTACAGATATTTTTCTCTATGGCACATGGCACATGTATTTACATTTTTAAAATTCAACTTTCGAACATTCTGTATTTAAAATTCTCATAAATAGCACATCTACAGGAATCATAGAAGTACCCTCTATTTTTAATGACAAATTTTTTTTTTAAAAAAAAGTAAAATTGTAGTATTTCAGGAAAACAGATGTCTCAAAGGGAAATGGCTGAATAAAAATAGTAATTAAAACAAAAATTACGCAATGTGATGGTTTATTGACGTTGCACTGAAAAGTAACAAGAGGGCTATGGATTTCGTCATTTTGAATCTCGGTCAAGGGGCGAGGATGACACTTGAGCTGGTACTTCCCTCTTAAAACTTCCACATCACACCATTGACTTTGAGCCCAGACAGATTTAAAATGCATAAGCCTCGTTACACAACAAGTATTCAGTGGCATTAGGGATCGAGTCCACGAATCGATGAAAACAACGCCGGGGCGTGAATCTGCGACTACTAAAACAAAAATTTTGCAATCAGTTATTCTAAAAAAACGCGATTAAAAATTAAATATAAACTAATCAAAATGTTCTAGAAGATTTTAATTATGTGTGTCGCGTGGGGGGGAGAGGGGGAGTTTTTTAAGTTATTTTTGATTCTCATTATATCGAAATTGTAAGAAAAATTGTTTACCCATCTGTCAATTTGATTTGTCTCGGGGATTATATATCTCAGATATTAATCCGCATTATATTGTTTTTATACGATTAAAAAAATTAAAGCTGTATTTACGGAAGCATAAATCACGGAAGTAAACGAAGAATCGGTGATAGAAGATAGTTATACAACGGAGAACTAAAACTAATCAAACGAACCAAGTCTAGATATTGCAAACAAATAACTCATCATGTGATTGCTTTGAATGAGCTTTTTGTAAGAGACTATTTCTGAAGCAAGTGATGTAGAACAATGCGTGTTTCGACTGAGCTATTTTTGAAATGAGTGTTCGAAGAACAAGTTTTACTCACCAGAAACATTTTTTTTTTTCAGAATTTGGACAACTGCGTGAATTGAATTAATGAAATGAAACGCATTTTTGACGTAAGCCTAACAAATCGAATTTATTCAAGTTTAAAATAATTGCACATGCTCATAGAAAAATTGCCGAACTTTCCCTTTATTTTTCCCTCTCTGTTTCTTTTTTTTATCCCCAAGTTTTCCCTGCTTCTATGGCGGTTTTTGCTTAAATAGAATTCTTTTTTCTGACTGATTAAGTTTCAATTAAATCTTTTAATCCTATTTGTAATGGATTTACCAAAACCTTCATCTTGACTGCCGATATAACAGCTCTCTCATTTGCATTTATGTTTATTGCAAACTACTTTCAGAGAGAGAGAGAGAGTATTATTAGAATTAGTGATTTTTTTGAATGTTTAGTGTTTTGGTGAACGAATTATTGTTGCTAGCTCTTTGAAATTTCATCAAAATTCTTAGTTCTGTGCTATCCAATATTGTAAGTACTCTTATTGAAATTTTATTAAATTTGAACTTTTATTTGTGGTATAGCAATTCAAAATTTGTTTCTCTTTGCAAATTCTATGTTATTATCAATTAAGTAATCTGCTTGTTACTGTTACTTATTAACTGGATGTTATTTATTAATTACTTGATATTATTTATTTTCTAAGTCTGTAATCTTAGTTTTCAATGCTTTTAAATTATTTTTAAATAAATGAAATATTATTTAAGTGGCAAAAAATTTCGTTCACTTTATTATTACCTTTCCTATTAAAGCGCGTAATATTATTTTTTAAGACATGATAGAATTAAATTTTAATTGCTGTGAGTAATTTCTTTTAATAATTTCAACAATTATCTGCAGTGAAACAGGAAGTGTTTTTTGTGGCTTTATTTTACTTTGATCTCTGTTATTATTTATTAACTTCCTTATCGGGATTTTCTACATTTTGTTATTTTAAAAATAAATGTTATCTTCATTTTACATAACTTGTCAATACCTGTGGAAGTCTGTTATTTCCAAATTTTCTGGACACGTATTTTATAGTAATTTCGTAATTACTATTGCAAAATATTAGTTCCTCTAATCCAGGGATAACTATTTATTCGCTGTTGCCGCTATAGCTTAATGGTCATGATCGTAAACTCGGGGCCGGGGTTGTTTCCGTCGAGTCATGTTTTCAAGCCCTGATGCCACTAAATACCAGCCGTATAGCGGGGTTGTTGCACGTTCCGAAGTTCTCGATGGCGTGGTGAAGAAGTTTGGAGAGACATGTGCCAACTTGGCTGCCGTCTTCGTCACTTGCTCGAGACTCAAAATTTCTAGGTCCGTCGCCAGTAGCCCTTGTGTTGCTTCTAAACGCGGCGTCAAAAAAACAATCAATTCCTCAAGTCATTTAATAAGTGGAAAAGGAAGTATTTATGTTTCAAATCATAATTTACAGAAGTCATTTTTCATTTTTTGAATGGATAATATGAAACGAATGATATTTGTAAAGGAAGGGATATGTGTGTAAGAAAAGCTATTTAGACTCTAACCCCCGTTAACATGCGGTAATCGAGGCCTATCGTTCCTAAACCATGAATTAAGTGCGTCGCGAGTATATAGTATTAACAAGGGTCGGCAATAGTTCCATAGAAAATCCAAAAGATGGCGCTCGTAGCATCAAATATAGTGATATCAAGTATCATGATTTTCTAGATAGCTGTCTCAGTTATTTCCAACATATGGTTTCAGTTTTATTGTCGATTGAAGCTAGAAATTTGTGTTTATCAAGAAAAATGCAAAAAAAAAAAAAAGAAAAGAAAGTTTCGAGCGGTGATTATACATTTATATTTAATAAGCGTAACACCGAAAGATATCAACACTTATTTGGATGAAGTTCGTGGCACATCTGCTCCAGTGTTCGTAACTGTTTACAATTGGTTATGCTAGTCTAAACGTGGACGTGCATTCACAAAAGATGAACGTTCGTTCGGGGTGTCCAGTGAAAGGGACTTCTCCACTAATAATTGACAGAATCCACGATATGGTTTTGAGTGATCGACGAATCAAAGAAAGCGAAATAGTTGAGACCACTAGCATATCGCAAGGTACAGTGTTTTTAATTTCGCAAGAGCAATTGTCTGTGAAAAAAAATATATCGGCAAAATGGGTACCGCGTTTGCACTCAGTGGAAAATAAAAGCAATTGTGTCGTCGACTATGAGGATATTTTGGCGCTTTTTCATCACACTTCTGGCGAGTTTATGTATCGATACATAACTGTGAACGAAACATGGATACATCGATGGCATGAAATTTACGCAGATGGCACCAGAACTAACAAGAAATGCAGAAATTGTCCCGATGAGGAAATTTCTCCAGAACACGTCTTCACATGCCCTTCAGTTCTTGTCTTTCTGCAGAGATTGATAGAATTCCCTTTCAAAGGAGGGCTGTACTGTTATAGGATTGTGGAGCTTGCGGGGACTGTAATACATGCACGTGGATCCATATAACGACTTCTAGTCGGACACGACACCAACCAACCAAACGTGGATACATACGCTCCAGAGACAAAGGAACCGTTCAAAATAGTCGGTTTTTGAAGAAGAACGGGTTGCGAAGAAAGCAAAGACGATGAAATCGGCTGGCAAGGTGATTACCACGAATTTTTTGGGATGCATGCTTAATCCTTTACGCTGATTGCTTGGAAAAATTAAAAACTGGAGAGTGTGATGCATCTTTAATGCATCGGCTGAGCGAAGAAATCGTCCTCATTTGAAAAAGGTCCTCTTCTGTCAAGCCGTGTAGCGGGGGCTGAAGCACGTTAAATCTGTTGGGGCCCAAAGTCCTCCCGTTGGCGTGGTGAGGAAGCTAGGAGAGAGGGTACCAGCTCAGGTGTCGTCCTCTCACTTGACCGAAGTTCAAAATTACGAGCTCCTTCGCCAATTACCCTAACTACGTTTTCTTTGCCCTTTTACCAGAGATTTTCATTTAAAATGTCCTGTTGTGGAAGCGAAACTTATTTGGCTGAGGTCCGTGTGTGAAAATCCCTACTTGCATTCTAAGTTTAAATCCTGTATACTTACGGCCCGCAAAATTGCTCAACAAATTTGTTAATTGTTTCAAACTTTTATTATATTTCTCAGTATTTTTACCATCCCTTACCGTGTAGCTATAAGTGTATGCCTTATATATATATGTTCGTATCTTTGCCTAACACTTCATTTTTGTTAACGAGTTTGAGGACGCTTTTGTATTGTGCCATTTAAGCTATTGTGCATCATATTTCTGCAAGAAAATTTCAACAGTTTTTTTTTTCTTGTGCTTCTGTCATGTATATTTTTTGCTGTGCAAATACCTTGTACATTTTATTTAGCCTTTATTTCAAAATTATGTAAAATTATATGTTATTTTGTCGATAAATGCTGAGTGCGGGGGTGATTGTTTCCCGGGGGGTGCGATTTGCAGCTCTAAATCCTTTTGGTGAGCTCGATCCCCTTGGTATTCTGCCAATAGCCCTCGTGTTGCTTCTAGTGCGACGTTAATAAAATTTAAATTAAAACTAAACCTCTTCTATTAAGACAATGCACGAGTGCACACCTGTGCAGTTCCGAAGTCCAAAACCCTGGAATTAAAGTTCGAACTTTGACAATATCCACCGTATTCACTGAATTTGTTCCCGCGTGACTTTTTTTTCCAAACTAAAACAACAAACAAAAACAAACAATATTTGGAAGGTCCACAAAATAAGCACCTGTTCGAACGAAAAGATCATCGCCCAAACAGGTGCTTATTTTGTGGACCTTCCAAATATTACTTTTTAGATGGCTCTTAAGAAAGTCGGAGAAATGCTTGGAAAAGTGTATAGAGTTATAAGGAGATTATGATTGGGGGGGGCCCCCAATCTACCTAAGATAATTTGGTTTTCTATCGTTTTCTAAGGACTTATTGAACGATATAAATTGAATGAATAATTAAAAAGAATCAGGCATTAGTTAGGATTAGTATTTTCAGCTTTTTCTGGCCGTTTTACCATTATTAACTATATCAACAAATTTTTTCGACATTTTTATCCAGCCTCGTAGTGTAGAATTAGGTAGATTAAATTCTCCGTCAATTTTTGCTTGAATCTTCAATTTTCGAGTTTGCTCGATACCAGTTTTTCCTCATTCGCTTAAGCCTTTGTTTACGTTTACACTCCTTCGACATTATTTTAAATTATTATGGGAATCACTTATACAAGAAATTTTTTGTATACATAACTCTTAAAATTTGACCAATACATAGTGGTTGAGGGTACAATTGATGTCACTGACCGCGAGATCTGGAAAATAATCTATAACAAAAAAGAATCAAAAGGGAGGATTTCATATTCCGAGGAATGGCGATTCACTTATAAAATAGAAATAAAACAAAATATTCATATCTGCTCTTAACAGGAAGCCGTGACGCCATCCGAATAAAAGATGAATCTACATTTCAGAAAAACAAGACTTATGATGCCACAATGCCTCGAAGTAATATCAAAAGTGATTGCTTACTGAGGGAGCTACAGTAAAACTGCGTAAGCAAATGATTCGCGTTTCAATAAATCGGTGTTAACCGAGTCCAATTGTATTTTTATTAAATTTTTTTTTTTTTTTTTTTTTTTTTTTGGGGGGGGTTACATTTGAAGGGAAAGTAGAGAACGTCTAAAGTCTTAAATATTAATTTCTTTATTATCCTAATGATACCATGTTTCGTTGTGCTGGGCATTGGAAAATAAAAATGTTTATAAAAGTCAGGTATAATATTTAACTTATTAACTGGCGCATTTGTGCTCTGTTAGTCAATATTCTTCTCTTTTTCATTTAAGTATCTTTTAAATCGATGTGTCATAAATGTTGAGTGAGCTCAATGGATAGTTTTTCAAAGTGTTTTTGAAGTTTTCATCTATTTTTGCCGTAAAATATAAGTTCATGTATCAGTTATCCGAAGTTCCTCTTTCAAAGAAAGCAGTTAATCTTTAACTACATTTTGCATTTCAAATTAATGATTCCATAAAAAAAAAAAAACAGTAATTATATTGTAAGAATGATTATTAATATGTGCTAGCATGCTCTTTTGAGAAAATGGTGGCAACAAAAATGCGCGGGCATAGAATAAAGGATACATTGTGTTAGGTTCAAAAGATTGACATTATAATAATTATATTTAGATTGTTTAAAGTATATTTGTATTGATAAATATATTTAACTTAATACCTTATGGTCGTTTTATTTTAATATCCAAAAGTAATATCATTTTCTATGTTAATAATTTATTGTTTGTTCTTATTTAAGTATTTAATTTAATAATTTATTTTTATGGCAGGATCGTCTTTTTTTTTTATTCTTTTTGTCGTTTACACTGGTAACGTTTCTATTCTTTGAATTTTTACTAGTGAAAGTAAAAATGCGCCACAAATTTGAAGAGAGTGTTTTCATTTCTTTACAGTTATTGCTTCTGTGGGGATGGAAAGTACGCTTACTTTGCGCTAATTAATATTCATTTCAAATAACTATACTTTTCCGAGAATTTAAGAGAGAAAAAAATATCAGTCCATGTTAAAATGAAATCAGCTAAGCCATTTTAAATTTTTACCCCTTTAAATGTGTATAAATGTCTTTTTAATATGCAATAAACAGTTTATTGTAGTAGCTAATATATCCAAAATATATGTTCTTTCCATTTTAAAAGTATAGTTGCATATGAAATTCTTAAAATTTCAGAAGTTGTTTTTGATTTGTCTTCCAAGTTTTTAAAGTGTATTATACGGAATTTCGGTGTATAAATTTATATTCATAAAACCACAGTTTTTGATTCACAATCATATTTTTTATTTTGTTAATTCACTTATCTATATATTTCTTTTGATAATTATATAAAATTTAGTGAAAGATTATTTAACTCGTTCATTTGCGTGAATTAAACTGAAGTTTATTAGCGTCAAATCAAATTCGGTATCTATCTTTTGAATAGATATTCAAAAGATAGATTTTTTTCGGTATATATATACTGAATATATAATCATACCATTTTTAAAACGCACCTTTTTTGTGCGGTTTTTCGGGCGATTTTTCATACGGTATAAAAAGAAATCCATTGTCTGCAGTTGATACCGAGAAATGAAAGAAAGCAATTTTCTTGTAATCGAAACTGAGATTTAAAATTTCAGTATGAGCTATGATCTTGTAGGTTTCGTAATCGCGACATATACAAGTGGCTATATGATTGTTTGTTACCATCTGACTGAGAAGATACACAAGGGCTATTGGTGATGGACCTCGTCATTTTGAACCTCGGTCAAGTGACGAAGACGGTATCTGAACTAATATCTCCCACACCAACGGAGGAACTTGGGCTCGACCAGATTTAACGAGTATCAGCCCCGTTGTACGATGGGTCTATAGTGACATCAGGGCTCGAACCCATGACAAGACGTAAACAATGCCGGGCACGAGTCCTTAATCATGACCGCTACATTGTATTACCAAAAATGTTAACTCTGTACGAGCACGAGGTAGCATCTTCTCAAGTTACAAAAGAGATTTTGAACTATTTGTCCAAAACTCGCGTCCTTGAATACAGAGAATAATTTTTACATGTACTTTTTGAAATGTTCGAATATGTGATATTTAATGAATAAGTAAATAAAACACTTTTAAATGTTCCCGAGATTGAATGAATTTTTGCCTTGTTGGGAAAACAAATTCCTAGCTATAATTTGAGTTTTGGGATTATTTTCTGTCTAGAACTTTTTTATACGGTCTCGAATTACCGCATAAATATATATTTATAAATGTGTTGCCAACAACACAATTTATAGTTACTTATGAAGCTTTAGAACATTTTTTATGCATTTTTTTCACGCGGTTCCTATCCTTCACACAAGAACAGATTAATGGAAAATTCATCCAATGACTGCTAAATACCCTTTAAAACGATTGCCCCATTCAATACATCTTCTACAATTGCTGTGATCAAGTTTTAAGTATAAAATAGTCACCAAGTTTCCTAAAATGTCGTTGATAGCTGTTTATCATTGAAAAAAAAAATTGTAGTTATTTTTTGAAGTATTTTAATAATATTTTTACATAAGTTAATCTTTAGTCTTGTCAATTCCCGCCCCTTATTTATACGCTTGTAGAAATAATATTTTAACAGATGGTGAAATTTTTTTTTTTTAAATTCACTTTTAAATCCGCTCTTGAGCAAATACTACATACCCAGCTATCCGCCGAAAACAATATGTGCAAATAAATCATAAATGTTCATTCGGAATACGCTTACAGTTGAGATTTTATGTATTTTAAGCACGAAGAATGATGTATGTGCATAATTTTCCGTATACAGTTTGATATTTTTCTTAAGAAATATATTTAAAGTATCAGTCTTCTGTCAGAACGAAACCGTGAAATTTCTTTTACAGCATCGATTATAATAATTTCAGGTTTTGTGTGGCAACACAAGCTGAGGATGGCTGACTCAAATCAGTACAGCGAACTTAGCACGCATGATTGCAAAAACGGAGCTGTGTGTCTCTTACCTCATTCGAAGTCGGTGACTGTGAAGAGTTGCAAAAGCAGAGAAACGACAAGATCCACGTGGAGCCGGCAGCTCGAGTTCTTTTTGTCATGTGTCGGATATGCGGTTGGCCTTGGGAACATCTGGCGCTTTCCATATTTGTGTTACAAAAGTGGAGGAGGTAAAGTTATATTAATTCTCTTTGTGCTCAAAATATTTAAACTCGTTTTACAGTTCAAGGAGTTTTACCTCGGCGAGAGACAGTAGAGGTTTATGGTGCAAGGGTCAAATCTGGCTATACTGCGCGAAAATATGTGTATCCGTTATCGCGCCTGAAAAAAATGGGGGGGGGGCGTGAAAAAATAATTGACAAGAAGGGTCGAAAATGGAGAATGATCTCTAGAGTCAATAGACTGTAAACCCCATGGGAAAGAAAAATATTTTTCGGTTCCTCGGGGTCATGACTCCTGTACTTATTTAAAGAAGGTAAGTATGAGAGTCAAGCTTTACTACTTAAAAAAGAGAAGCCCCCGAAGAGGAGATTTGCATCGAAAATTGTTAGGCGTTCCCTTTGTACCAACATGAAATGTCGCGTGTATTTCCCAGACGCGGTATTGTGCAATGTGAATATTTAAGAGCTTGATTGGTGAAATTATGTTGTAATTACGAGTCAATAAGTACTGTTTATTTAAGCAAATTTTATTTAAATCATTAGATTAGTCCTTTATTTAAAGAAACAGAAACAATATAAATATATATTACAAAAAAATAACATAAAATGACTCCATAATTGTTGAAATAAAATGAATGAAATTGCGAATATGTTTACTGTGAATTGCTTACATTTGTAATATAAATGTATAAACACAATATGGAAATAAATAAAAGAAAAACTAATATTTAAATTCATATATAAAAGGGAAGAAACTATTCTTTATTATCATTGAATCTCAGCGTTGCAGTCTGAACAAATAAGTTTAGGGTACTCCAAACATATAATTCTAGGACGCTTGTGCTTTTGGCAGGGATTACATCATGCACCCCCCCCTGACATCTCTTTTTTCATTTCTTCAACACCCTGAGTTCTGTTTTTCTTTTCTACTCTTTAATTTTAACTCATTCTGTAAAGATGTCAGATCTCTTCGACCCACTTTTTTTTTTGGCATTTGCCAGCCATCGCAGTTATGTCCTTATAAGCAGTTTCCCTTTATTGTTGATCGTGTTAGTAATCGCACAAACACAACAAAAAACTTACATGAACGTTGCGTATATCTCTAAAATACAAATAGCGGATATGCGAAGCCTTATTAACACCTCGAAATTCAGATGACTGAAAATAGATCAAATTAATTGGTTAGAAAAGCCAAGTACAAGCGTTCGTAGCGCCTTCTGACGTAAAGATATTGAGCTGAATTCAAATTAAGTGTGTGTCTCATATACATGTGGCAATTGAAAGGTTAAGAACGCTCAACAGGGGTAGACCACATTAGGTGAATGAGAGAGTATCCAGGTTTTTCATATGCAGTACTCTCTTGGTAATCCAACAGGTATCGGACCAGAGCAAATGAATCGCAATGAGAGAAGCAATGCAGGATTACCGAAAGAACCAGATTACAGATTATTGAAACATTTTCGCTTTCAGTGATTTTCCGAACCGAGGAGGGGGAGAGAGTAATTGTGATTTTGATAGCAGGTGGCTGCTTCGAACCCTCAACCAGTGGGTCCGAAGAAAGTTGATCGGTCACTCTTTGTTGTGCCTTAACAAACCAAGCTTTAAAAGACGTATCATTCTGGTTAGTTAGTAAGGCCTTTTAATTTCTGGCGTGGTTGTTGAAGAGAGTCTCTGCATACTCCTCCTCCAATATCATCGAGATGATACGAAGAGAAGTATTGATATTTGTGGAGAAGGTTGCTTTTTTTTAGCCATTATTGCAATTGATATTCGTCCCTTCCCAATTGAATTGAGTTTTGCTTGGGAAGTTCCATTTGAGTCATCGGCTGTCTCGTGTTGAGTGGCGGGTCTCGTCGACACGTGCGCCATAGCCGGGATATCACTAGTCGTGATTTGTGGGCAGTTGTCTTGTTAGATATACAGAGGCAAGTGTTTTGCTTAGGGGGCATATGCAATCAATATTTATATGCTATGCTGCCATCTAGTGTTCAAGTCCTGAGTCATCATTTCGGCATTTGGTGGTTTTCCAAGCCATGAAAAGGGAGAGAGTAGTTGTGAGCTTGAGATCAGGTGGCTGCTTCGAACCCTCAACCAGTGGATCCGAAAAAAGTTGATCGATCAATTTTTGTTGTGCCTTAACCAACCAGGCTGAAAAAGATGTCTCATTCTGGCTAGTTAGTAAGGCCTTTTAACTTAACTGAATAATAACGCATTTGAAAAGAAAACATTATATTGAGTAAAAATAAAGACGTAAAAACAAGACACGTAAATAAAGTGTCAGACACACGAAGTAACTATAACTACAAAAAAATGTACAATTTTGTATTGATAACCTACTTTCTTCCATTGAAGTAGAAGGCATAAAATAATTTTCAGTGACTCATCAGCCGGGTAAACACGCCCGATTATTGGCAAACCAGAAAGAACAGCCGGAAGAATCCGACAAAGCACCAGATTATAGAGGGAGTATTGTAGAGAATCACATCATAGCTACACATAGAATTAAATACTCAAATTCGAATTGTAAGAACGAAAACATCTTTATCAAAAACGGAAATAAACCCGAAAATAGAATAAGAATTACATGTAAATTACAATATTAATTCTAACTATTATTAAGAATCGTAGTTTAAATTATTGTTTTGAAGACAAACAAGCAATCTACACACGAATTTATCTTCGAAAAATAAAATTTTACTTGAAGTTTCTTATGTAATAAATTTATACCTCACACAAAGTACTAATTTAGTTTTGGACATTAATTACTGTCGCTTTGATTATTACTAAAAACATTTTCTAATGTACCGAGATACATTTTCTAATGCAAACATTTTTTTTTTTTTTTTTTGTATAAGAATGAATAGGGCGAGTGAGTTAGTGATTGTTCATTGACGTTGTATTCAGAAACGACATGAGGATCATTGGAGACTGACGTCACAATTTGGATCCTCGGTCAAGTGACGAGGGAGGTACTTAAGGTAGCATCTTCCTCCCCAAACTTCCACGCCAATGGAAGGATGTCAGACTTCAACCAAATTGACGAACATCAATCCCGCTACACGGCGGGTCTGTAGAAGCGTCAAGGCCGGGAATCCATGATCACTAGGCTAACACGGTTACAGAATGAATGAGACAAAGCATGCGATGATTCATGAACACAAAAAATAAACATGAGAGGAAACATAACATGATTATTTACAGCTCGAATTATTCTTTACAGCAATGTTTACAACGAATCGCTCAAAATTGCAGCAACTAACAGTAACACATGATTGGAAAGGAACAATATTACATTATATAAGGAATAAAAGAAGGGATTTAAAATGTAGCTATAAAATGGTGAGATTATGACGCTTTCTGAGCGAATTTGAACAAAGAAGTAAAAAAAGGCAGCGTACAACGAATTTTCTATGGTTTCGTTTTAATACAGGTATATTTTCTTATGATTTCGATTAATACTATACAATAAAACTTTTATCAAAGGAACAATAATACACGTGTATTAGTTACAATTACGAGTAAACAGGAGCAGTTTGAGATATCAAAAATGATTAGTGATAATTTCATTAGAATAAGTATGACTTGCTTAAACTGCACAACAAAAATTATAATTTACCGACCAGTGAGAACTGTGGTACTTCATGAAACAGTTCTAACGTGCGAATCGTAGAACCATGCCGCAAACCATATCGTTGCCCTTTATGCATATTTTCACTTAGTAAATTTTTTTAATTAAAGAAATGGAAAGATAATCAGAAATAAAAAATGAACCGTACAAAATGTTTTGTTTGTATTCCCTGGTTTCAGACGACTAAAACGGAATAAGAAATCTCTCCTAAAACGTTGACTTTTTCTACAATGGGGAGCAGCCGTCCCTTTTCTCCAAAAGGGAGGAAATGAATGGATGATAATACCCCCCCTCAGCCCTCCCTTAACCTCCACCACTCTCACATTACTCACAAACATTAAACAGAAAAGGAGGGAATGATGTATTATGAGATAAGTACTTAAAATCTCAAGTATAGACATCTACATGATATTTAGGATGCATTAAAGTTTTTAATAAAAATTGACAGCTCAACAACTTTGTTTTGCTGATGAATCAAATATGA
This sequence comes from Nephila pilipes, assembly GCA_019974015.1. Taxonomy (NCBI): domain Eukaryota; kingdom Metazoa; phylum Arthropoda; class Arachnida; order Araneae; family Nephilidae; genus Nephila; species Nephila pilipes. The sequence goes on from BMAW01048740.1 coordinate 64,236, forward strand.
ATGCAAATATCTCAATTTAAAGTTGATTATTAAAATTAAGTACTCGAGGTTAATTAAGAGTTAAAGAAAGTTTATAAATTTTTCTCATAAAATTGGAATTTTCTTTAATTAAGTAGCAGGCACTTTTTTATTTATAAAGCAACCAAAAAAATTGTTTCGAACAAATATTTATTCTTATATTCTATTAAGAAATGAGTTCATTCGAATAATAATGATATACGAAGGATGTTCCGAAAAAACGTTTCATCATTTTTTCACAGGGAAAGTTCATTGCATGAAATAAATAAATGAATCACGCCATCATGAGCTATAAAGCCTGCATTATTTTCCGACATATTCGCAATCGAAATTGAGACATTTCTCGCTGCGTGCAATCGGTTTGAAGTTATCACTCAGGTAAAATTCTGTGCCTTACGATGCAAGGAATCGTCGCTCAGTCTGCTCCACCTCAGTATTGTTTTGGATAGACCTACTCAGGACTATTACGTGAAAGCCACGTCTGACGCAGTTATGCACCTATCCGCCAACACCATGTCCTGTATTCTATTTAGAAATGTTTTTATTTATGGATGTCTGGGGACGCCCAATTCGTTCACACTTTGTCTTCCTTCACTGAACATGGAACGTCAGATCATTTGACAAGACATGACATGTTCCCATACACGGTCTGTAGGCGGTCATGGATGACTAACCGCAAGCGCCCATTCATAAGGGATAACAGCACGCACTTCCAATGCTGACCACAGGCAATGCTTAGTCACGGCTGGGTCATGCTGATCTCCTACTATTCTCTTTTCTTTGTCGCTCTGTGCATGTGCCATTCCTCCTCCACTGACCCTACTTCTGTCGTTGAACCAGCAAAGAATGAGGAGTCTTGTGATAGTCGTTTGTTTCATCTGGTTCACCATGTGCTCTTTTAAAAAAAAATGACGAAACTTACTAAAGGAGCATCCTTCATAATAATTAACAAATTTTAAAATTTCCTCTGTATTTTTAAAAACTTTTTTATAATTGTTTAATTTTAAATTTATTCCTTGATTCTCTCGATATATTTATATATATAAACTGCTGTTTGTAGAAAATGCAACACCATGAAGGAATCATCAGAATCAAATGAAATTCGCAGCAAATGTCAATTATAGGATATTATGCAAATTAATAAAGTTTCAGAGCCATCGCGCGTGCGCGGCGCGCGCAGCGCCCTCTGAATTGATGCTGAAAGCGTATAAATAAAGTGCTGTAGCGGGACGTTGAAAAAAGTCTATGATTATTTGTTAGTGGCAAACGTTTAGTGAGACCTGAGTATGCCTCCACGACGGAAGAATAAGAAATTCAAGCAACTTACGGAGTTTGAACAAGGGAGGATAATCGGCCTTCGAGAAGGAGGATTTTCCTATCGCGCAATAGCAGCTCGTATGCAGCGGAACAGTTCCACAGTGATGCGAGTTTGGAAGCAGTGGACCGACGAGCACCGAACAACTCGAAAAACAGGCACTGGACGACAGAAGGTGACGTCAGAGCGCGATGATCGACACCTGCTCCGCATGGCGGTGAATGATCGCACAGCTTCCTCCAGGCAGCTGGCAGCACGTTGGTCTACTGCTACAGGTGTACAATTGTCGGCTTCGTCAATTCGTCGTCGTCTGCTGCGCCGTGGATTGCGTGCAAGGGTGCCTTTATACAGGATTCCCCTCACGGCGAATCATCGACGGCTGCGTCGGCAGTGGGCTCTTGAGCACAGAGACAGGCGAGCTGATTGGCACCAAGTTGTCTTTTCAGATGAATCACGCTTCAATTTGTGGACCCATGATGGCCGTGTTCGTGTTAGACGTTATGCCGGTCAACGCTGCCTTCCTGAGTGTATTATTGAACGACATAGTGGTCGAACACCCGGAGTTATGGTCTGGGGTGCGATTTCGTATCATGGACGATCCAATTTGATACGAATTGAGGGTAATCTCAATAGCAACAGGTACGTCCGTGAAGTGCTACAGCCCGAAGTCGTTCCTTTCCTTCAAGGCATCCCTGGAGCTATCTTTCAGCAGGATAATGCACGCCCACATGTTGCGCGGACTGTTCGAGACTTCTGTTCAGCACAACGCATGCAACTTCTTCCTTGGCCTGCTTATTCACCATATATGTCGCCTATTGAGCACGTGTGGGATATGGTTGGTCGGCGTCTCACTCGTGATCCGCGTCCTGCAGTTTCCAAAGACGAACTTTGGTTGCGCATACAAGCGATATGGAATTCTCTTCCTCAAGCAGATATTCAACATCTGTTTGACTCCATGCCACGTCGTATAGTAGCACTTATTGCAGCGCATGGTGGCTGCACCAAATACTGATTTCGGACGCTTAATTTGTTTCTTTTGTTTTGAAAATTTCATCATTTATTTGTATCAGTACAAGTCGTTTCTGCATTAAATTTCATTTGATTCTGATGATTCTTTCATGGTGTTGCATTTTCTACAAACAGCAGTATATATATATATATCCTGATTTTTTTCCGTATTGATTTTTTACTATCTTTTAAACATGGCATTTGTTTGAATGTTTCAGGTGCTTTTCTCATTCCATATTTTACTTTCTTGATAATATGTGGGATGCCATTATTTTTATTAGAAATGAGTCTTGGTCAATTCGGCAGTCTGGGCTCGATAGCTATTTGGAAAATATCACCCATTTTCAAAGGTAGGACATAACTTCAACATATCTTTACAGTTGTAAGTATTGGTACGAAGATTATCCATACTGTCGTCTGCAGTATTTTATCTTTGCGAAAAAGATAATCTTCGTAAGTTAAAAAAATAAGTGTATTAGTAATAATCTTTGGTCTTTTTTATCTTTCAGGATTAGGGTACGGGATGGCCATAGTTTCCCTAATTACTTGCATCTATTACAATGTAATCATCGCGTGGGCGTTGTATTACATATACCAGTCCTATTCAGTGTCCTGGTCGTCTTGTGAAAATCCATGGAATACTCCAGGTTGCGTGTCTCAGGATGGTACGACCGTAGTGTCATCAAATTTTTCATCTGTAAATAGCCCTGAAGAGCTTTTCAACATCACATATGCAAACAGTTCTTCTGCATTGTCTTCGAATTTCTCGAAAATGACATCTAGTGAAGAATTTTGGCTGTAAGTATAAGAATTTCTTGTGCTTAAAAACTGATAAAAGTTCTAAAAGTTTCCTAGTGGATATTCTTGTTAAAAGATTGTTTTGTACAATCTTTAGTAAGTCTTTCAGATAATTCCTATCAACGAATAATTAAGAAAGTATGTTTTTCTCACTTGTACAGATTAGCACTTCTACAAATAGCAAATCACTACTATAAACACTTAATGGCCTTTTCAAAAACTTTCAGCTCACCAACTTATTACATCGTGTTGCAGACAAAACTCTACTTCGCACTTCAAAAGAAGACTCCAGACTCCCTCATCTCAGAACTAGCATATTTAGAGCTGTCACGGCCAGATGTGACGTCACAAGGAAAATTCCGGAAGAATTCATTATTTTTCTCCTTGAAATATCGAGAGAATTTCGAGCATTTTCGCGAAACTTTTATTTTGAACCGAAGTCTCCGACACCAAGCTGTTCCACCGAGTCTAAGACTTTTACTTTATGGCTTTTTTACACACACACGCAAAAGTCTGCCGTCCCCTATTGTAGGCAATATATAAGTTAAAATTATTCTTAAGCTGAGCAATTCTTAGTTTTTTTAATCATAGATTTTTTTTCTCATTTCAGTTTTAATGTCTTGCAACAGAGCACCGGAATTGAGGATCTTGGCTCTTTCCAGTGGCCGTTGGTGTTTTCCTTATTTATTGCGTGGATTCTCGTGTTTGTGTGTGTCATGAGAGGGATCAAATCATCCGGAAAGGTAAGAGTTTGTTGTATAAGTTTAATTAGCCAAATTTATTATTTTCATAATTTTACAAAACTATTGGGTCGAGTCGTGAATAACTTCCTTTTTTATCAGACCTTTATTTTGCTTTCATTAATTAGCAAAATTATAATAATTTATTATGTATTTACCACCATTATGTATGACCCTCTCCATGTGGAAGCTTATCTGTTCCTTTCTTGCAAAATGTGGTTGGTTACGACTGGAAGAAATTTTTGACAATTTGAATGATTTATTCAAAATTGAAGGGTGTTCCATTCTAAGAGTTTTCTAAGTAACAGAAAAGGTTGTGGTATGTCGGGGAAAGGTCTGTAGAGTAAGATGGGTGTGGTAAAACAGACCATCCTAAGCCGAGAATTTTTTTCTTGAGTCACTATCAAAATGATATTTTTGTGATTGTCGAGAACGGGACCTTTTTCATAGAGTTTCTCCTTCACTTTTCGCAGCTGCTAAAATTATGTATCCATAGTATTCCTTAAATTTGAATTGAACAACTCGTGATAAATTATACCTCGACAATTTCACCATAAACACAATAATTTTTTTCCGAATCTGGTGGGATGGTTGATCCTTATCAAGCCATTGTCTTTTGCGGATGCAATTCTTACAGGTAATTCATTTCTCTCCATCTCTTATAATCCTATTAGAAAAAAAGGCGTGGCTTTTACCCGTGAGAATAGATTTGTGGCGTTGACATCAACATTTTTCTTTATCCCATTCATTGAGATTGTGAGGCACCCACTTTCCTAACTTATTGACGTTCCCTAATTTCTCCAGATGATAGCAAAGAGTAGAATGTGATGTATTCAACCTTTCTGCAATATCTCTTTTTGATTGAAATGAATTCTTTTTTCTAATATCGCCTTTATAACCTTGTCATCGAGATCGGAAGGACTTTCCGCCCTCGTTTCGTCTTTTAAGGTCATTTCTCCAGAACCGAATTTGGCAAACTAATTTTTAGCTGCCCGATCAGTTATTAGTCTTTGACCGTATACAGTGCATATTTTTTCAGCTGTCGTCTTAGCACTATTGTCTTGTTTAGATTTCCAAAGAGTCACGTGACGAATATGCACTTTCCCCCTCGCAATTTCAGACGTTAGGAACAACAGCTTAATGAAATGTACACCACTCAAAATAGCTGTCCGAAGACTAACTGAATCATTATGCATAAAGTGAAAGCAAAGAAGTTGTTCATGACTCGACCTAATACAAAAAATACAGGTAAAATTTGTCTCTGAATTATTTTTTAAATGTTAAAAGCCGTTGAAATTTTAAATTCATCGTTTCATTAGCAACGAAACACGATAACAATTGAATTTTTGAATTTGTTTTCTATATCATTGTTTACTTGTGTGAAAATTTTATTTTCAGCCTTTTTTATAATTCTAATTAATTTTCATTCGCTTAATAAACTTTGAAGAAGTTTTTCAGGAAAAGAATAGTTATTCTTTAATCTTGTCTCTTAACCTTGATTCATTATTTGCCAGATCCATCCATTGCTTAACACTTACTACTATGTCCATGTAGATCTACCACATTTATTCATATAATGGTAAGCAAATCTCTAGAAATGATTAGTAATGTAATGCTAAAGCATGAGAAATGCATTAGAAACTCATGCAACTATCGGATCAAATGGAAACACAAAAATATGTTTAACGTCCCCATCTATTCATCATTTTGACTTCTTGAGCCTCATGGTCATCCTACTGAATGTATACTTTCCTTCTCAAGTCTAGATTACTGTATTTATTAATATGTGATACAGTACATTCGAAAGAGGAAAACAAAAAAATGTTTATTAATTTCTTAAATTTTTTCCTTAACAGTTCCGAAGATTTTTATAGGTGCTTATGGATTTTTAGATCTCTTTTTAAAAAAATATTTAAGAATTTTTTTAAAACATGGGAAAAAATTCAATTGCAGATGGAAACCTTTTATTTTACTGTTTTAAATCATTTGATTGTATTTGATTAAATACGATACATACGTAATTAATAGTTATTCCAAAGAATAAACGATACGAGTATATTGATGAATTCAAAATGACTGATGTATTCGAACTTAAATCTGTATCAAAATTTTGAGAAAAATAAAAATAAAAACGAATCATAGATATTTTACAAAACGCATTGAAAAGAGCTTTAATTTAATATTAAAGATGTCAGTGTAATTTTTTGATTAATTTTATTTTAATTTGTTGTTTATAAAAGAAATATGTAAGAGAATTTGCAATTTTAATTATCTCTACATGGAAGAATTTAAAATTCATATCGTCATAAATTTTTTCTACCCAATTTTTCCTTAAGCCAGATTCGTGATAGTACGAGTTTTTTTTTAAACTAACATAAACCAACTAAAATCTAGTTTAACTATAAAATAAATTCACCTGGTGCCTTTTCGTGCATCAATTCTTCTAAAAAGTTTAATCTTAAACAATACGAAATGAATAAAAGTTATGTAGAAAATCATTTTTAGATAGATATTTCTCTTAATAAACAAGAATATTTTTAAAGAGGATGGGGATTGGTAACTAAATTTTAACACGAATAAGAAAATCACCACACTTAACATATTCCTATTTATGAAAATGGCAACACCTTAAAGTAATTACGCGAGTGAGAGTTGAAACTTAACAGCAAATACAAGAAAAAGAGTGTTCAAAGTCATCGTGCAAGGGGGAATTGAGCAGGGCCTTCTGATTTGTCGATTTCACCATGAAATATACATTTGTAACAGGACATAGGAATAGTATATGATTATCTACCGTTGGAAAACGCTTCAAGAATATCCCACGATACAGGACGTCGCGCCGTATGAGCAAATAACGGAGATTAAATGAGACCAATGATTGTCAATTGTGAAAGGAATTTTTCTTATCGTGCAATAATTGGTCCTATTTGTCTGCCATACTACAGGGCAAAGTTTGCTAGAGTCCTCAGCCCAGATGGGCTCTGATCTCCGATATATTAAGAACTGTGTGAGATAGCATGTGACTTCGTTTCTACGCTTGTACAGATGTTAATTAAACAATGTGGAATTCGAAAAGATTTCACATACATGAAGGTTTGATATTTGCTTGTGATATTTAGAAGAATACGACAGTGATGCGAGAGTAGAACCAGTGGGCTCAAGTGAACCGGACGTGTCGGAAATATGGCAGTGGACGACAAAAAGATTTCGTCAGTACGGGGTGATAGATACCTTCATCCGTGTGGCAGTGACGGACCATAGTGCATCATCTTGACGGTATAATATTAGAGCACTGATACAAGTGTGCCATTGTCTGCTTCATTGACTGCTGCACCGTGCTCTCTGTACAGGATTCACTTCGCGAAAAAGCATCGGCCCTTGCAATGTTTTCGTCGACATAGACATTGAAGTTTTAATTTGTAACAAGTCGTTTTTTTTTTTCAATGAATCCAGCTTCGATTTGGTGTTCAGTGGAGGTTACATCTGCATTAGATACCATAACGATTAACGCATCTTTCTGGAAACCTTTATCCAAATGGACGAATGCCAGGCGTGATGGTGCTTTTCAGTATCATGGACGGTCTCGGCTGCTGACAAATCTTCCTTTCCCCTCAGCTTCTACCTTTGCATTCTAATCCCCGAATATATTGCCTATTGAACATGATCGGGAATTTCACAGGTTGGTACCTAGTTCATGACGCTCATCCCGTTACTGATGTGACGCCTGCCCTACCCGGGCTGCCTCTTGTGCCATAACTAGATTCAATTATTAAACACTAAGACACAATGATCAATCAAAGAGACACTACAACAATATTTACGGAATTTATTAACTTCTATTTACTATAACAACAACTAAATATGCTCTACTGGGGAAGATTTCTACTTAACTAAACTCAACCCCCCAATAGTTATCTAACAGACTCTTACCACTAATCCTTCCTCGACTGCAACTCAAACTCCGCAACTAACGTAGCTATCTGGAACACTAAATCTCTGTAAATACTACGCCTTTAGTCCTGATGTCTATTTCAACCTCTCTTTTCAACTCCTCTTTCCACTTCTCCTTCAGATTCTTTCCACTTCTCCTTCAGCCTCTCTGTATCTTCTCCCTCAGCTTCTCCTTCAGCTTCACTTTCGCGACTTTCAGTCGGAGTTTATATATTTCCTAACTTTCCCGCTTCACTTCATTTCTACCTGCTTCCTATCAGCATATTCACGTTTCATTTTTGGTTGGGAAAAGGTTGTTTAGCAAAAGCAATCCATTTCAATTAAAAGTCCATAAGGTTAGTGAAGAGAATAGCCCAATGTCACACAGATACAGATGAACTGGAAGTAATATGTGTCGAACTCTCTTCTTCGGGTATTAATTCAAAATTTGTTTCAATTAACGTTCCGTGAAAGAGAAATATTTATTGAAGTGTGTAGTGGCTACATGAAATATTGTTTTTGGCATATAATGTTGTAGTTATGCGTTGTAAGTTTTATCATGTATTTGTATTACAACAAATAGTTTGTGGAATACATTTCATTCCATTATGATGAGTTTTTCACGCTGATGTAATTTTTACAAACACTGGTGTATGTATATATACCATTTATTACACATCTTGTTCAAATTTCTCGAGACTACTGTTTTCTATTAAATAAATTATTAAATGATATTATCAATTTATATTTTGTAGGTTGTATATGTAACAGCAACGCTTCCTTACGTCGTTCTCCTGTGTTTCCTTATTCGTGGACTCACCTTACCGGGAGCATCGAGTGGAATTTTATTTTTTTTAAGTCCTAAATGGGAAAAACTGTTGTCTTTCAAAGTAAGTATTTAATACACTTCTTGAAATCAATTTTAACGAAAGTCGTTTCGTAAAACGCCATAATTATATAACTGTTTTTTTTTCTGTATCTTTTTGCTATAATAGATGTATTACTGTTGTTTAATGAATGAGTGTCATATTTATATAACTGTGTCTTTCCACATCTTTTTGCTATTATTATATAAATGTATAATTGTTATAACCAATAGAGTATGCTATAATTATTATATTCTGTTTTTTCTTCAGGGCCATTCTATTAAAAATCGCTTTATTATTAAATCTTTACGCTGTACTCCCCCTCTTAGATCGAAATGACAAAAATATAAAAACAAAATCACTGAGGTAATTTGCGTTTACATTATTTTTAGGTATAATTTTGGAAATTGATTTTGGTTTGATGCAAATATCATTTAATCAAAGAAAAGTCATACGGATTTTACTCTTTTCTTTTTCTTTTTTTGATGTATTTGCCTTTTACTCAAAATAGGTTCTGATTTTCAAAATGTTTATTTCAGGTTTGGGGAGATGCTGCCACCCAAATTTTTTATTCAAACGGAACTGCGTGGGGTGCTTTATTGACCATGGCTAGCCACAATAGGTTTAAAAATAATGTTTACAGGTATTTACTTTTTATTTCAATACTCCACGATGGCTGTGTATTTATATATGTAACATTAAGGCTATGTCTTGGCGTAATATTAAGCGTAACCTGTGAAGAGTAGAAATTTTTTGTTTCAATCGATCCACTTTTTCCCATATAAAATGTGTGAATCATAAAATTTTGTCTCCTATACTGTAATGCATAGGTTCCCAAACTTTTTTAGCCTGCTGCCTCCTTCTCGAAAGAACAACAAAAAAAAAAGTATTCAACGCCCCTCCCTTTCTCGGGGAAAAAAAACCTAACAACTTCCATTCTTAAAATCAATAGCTTAGTTGTGAGTTTTAAAATTCTCAATAAATACTTAAATAATGCTTCCGAAAGTCAGAAATGTAAGTAAGTAATATTTTTAAAGCAAACTTTTATTTAAAGATGACCCAAATAATTTATTTCAATGTAAAATAATACATTATTTTTATAAAAGTTTGAGAGGTTGTTTTATTGAGGTAACCAAGTGATTACTGACAAATTAAGCACCATTAAGAAAGTATATCATATAAGATTTGGCTATGAAAAAACGAGATTGAACGCAGCGTAATATTTTATTTTCATGTCCTACATATTTAATTATTATCACCTTCAATATACACCCCATTTCATCCCTACAACTCTCCGTGAGAATCTCCCATTGGTCGAAACAGTGCTGGAAGTCTTCTGTCAGCTTTTTCAGGACGCGCATCGCATTCTCTTTCACAGCTTCAAAGGACTCAAATCTTGTTCCTTTTAATGCAGATTTCTCCTTAGGAAACAGATAGAAGTCGCATGGCCCAAGATCCGGCGAATAAGGCGGATGCTGTGATTGGCTAGAAACTTCTTGACAGGCAATGTAGAATGAATCGGCACATTGTCTTGGTGGAAACATTTGCTTTGTTAATTCCTACAGTCTCAGCAATCGCACGAATACTTAACCGACGGTCACATCGACGATCGATTTTTTTTTTCGATATTGCCATCCGTTTTTGACGTGGGATGACGGCTTGAATAATCTTCAACGTCCTCTCGGCCATCTTGAAAACGTTTAAACTGCTCAAAAACACGTGCACGTGAAAGACATCATTGCCATACTCTTCTTTCAGCGTTTAAGGGAGAATGGGGCGTGAATCATCTTCAACGTTTTCTACTTACAACCACTCAAATCACGTGCTCATGATAAACAATCATTGCCATGCTCCTCTTTTAATAAATAATAAGTTTCAGTAGCGTTTTTTCCAAGTTTTGTGAGAAATTTCGTAGCAATTCGTTGCTCACTTATTATTTTTCCGGCGAAAGGAAAAAAAAATAACTGTAATGCGAACGAAGGCTATAGGTATACGGATTTGTTTACAGAAGCGAGAGGCACTGCTTTCCTAAAAGAAGGCTTCACGCTAAACAACTGTTGTTCGCAGTCATGTGGAGCATGCGCACTTCTTCTGCAGCAGCACCAATCTCGTTATTTAATAGCCACACATCTTATATTTATGTATAAAAAAAGCACTAATGCCTCAAGCTTTTTTAAATAGTCCATATTTAGTCTATCACTGACTTTAAAAAAATTCTACTTTTGATTATTTAATTTTTTTTCCGTCTGAAAATTTAAGATTAAAATGAAATCACCTGATTTATAGACTGATTTGATTTATAGACTGTACAAAATTTCACCTCAGTTAGACGTTGTTAAGTGCAAGGCTTTTTCCCCCTCTTCTCAAGTCCTCCACTACTTGAGCATGTCATAATATTGTGCTATCGTCCGAGTTCTACGTGTATACAAAATTTGAGCTCGACTAGATGATAGGGAGTTAAAATTCGAGTACAAATTTTGAACTTGAAAGAAATATATTTCTTTCTATATGTAATTAAATTAAAGGTTGTTAAAACACGGTAGAAAACGAGTTTTTTAAATATGGTTTTCCTTTGCTGCGTGAACTTGACAAGGAATGCTTTGGATTTGGCGACCATTTGGCGACAAACTTGGCGTAAAATTTAATTCTTTAAATAATTAATTTTTTATTGTTATTAAATTATTGTACTGTCATCCAAAACAATCGTGAAAAGAAAATTTTACCTCAATCGAGCTCTTTAAAATGTGAGATAAAAAGCTTTTAAAGTTTTGACCATAACAAAGTTACAATGTTAGTTTTAGAAAACCCATTAAAAAAGAAAGTAGGACCACAGAAACACTTATTTTTTTCCTTCACATTTTAAATTTCATATCATACCATGCAATTAGAAGCAATACTCTAGCTTTGAGAAGAAAAGTAGGAATTTCAATGGGAATTATACATACTCGGAGATTCGTTGTGGCATGTCGGTGGGAACCTAAATCTTGTTATTACCTGTTCAGACTTTTAAATACTAGTTTTATTGATCAAACCTAAACATACTAACACATTTTTGTTTTTGGCAAATGTATCCCATGAGGATTCGATGTCAAAAAATCATACAAACAAACAATCATAGGATCTGTGCTCTCTACCGTCGAGGTGAAACTCTCATTCAAAATTGAATTGATCTTGAAATTGAATTTCCTTTGTAATTTATACTTATAGAATGACGCCGTGGAGATTCGGTTATTCATTCATTATGCTAATCTCATTCGATTTAGCATCTGAAGTTCAATCATTTATGTATTATATTAAAATTGTTTGTAAAACAAATCTATCTTATTGTTCCACTTAATTTGGAAAAACATTATATGTATATCAGTCTTCCATTTTAAATATATAGGTAAACTGTAATCATATTTACGAATGAATCAATTGCTTTGCTTAGGGATTCACTGGTCATTCCTCTCATCAACTGCGGAACCAGTATTTTGGCTGGACTTGTGGTCTTTTCTCTTCTTGGCTTCATGGCTTATGAAACAGGAAAAAGTATCGAAGACGTTGTATCTGAAGGTATTCTTTGACAATATTTATATCCACACACATTAAATTAAATTGTGCAATAATTCATATGAATTAATATTAGTTTTCCTGTTAAATGCTAACAAATAATAAATAATTTACTGTAGAAAACATGACATTACTTTAAGTACATTTTAAATTGAAATGTATAAATTCCCTGCAAATGAAAGCCATTTTTTTAATTTGATTTTAAATTACAATATTTCAGTTTGCTTATTTCCTGAAGATAAATTACCATTTGAAAGGATGAATATTTGTTCTATAAAATTAAGTTGACTTCGAATTGTTCCAAATTTTTATACCTTTTTGCTTCAACGATATGCTAGATTATTATTTATAGATGATAGACAATAACAGCTATAATATAAAAGTGTTTGCCGAAAATATACCTTTCTGTACCTTATATATATATATGTGTGTGTGTGTGTTTGAAAAGGAATGTATCTTTCAGCATATATTATTCCCTTTTTTTAAAAAAAATATTTTTAATTCGCAACATTTTATACGCACAAGTGTACTTATATAATACATTTTATTGGGAGATGATTTTCAAATTGGCGAGATTTACATTAAACATGTATTTATATCGAAGATATGCAACATTTTCACCCAAGTCAAGGGAAATAAACGACTTGGCTGCCATTCATCCTAATACTTCACAAATTCTTCTTCGTAAAGGAAAATCAAGTGGCATATATAGGAAAAGAGGACATTGAGCTTCTAAAATAACGCTCCAATGGAAATCACCCACATTTGTTGATTTCCTGCTACTCAAAGGATTTTTGTTTCGAAATTAATCGCAGATAATGATTTCACTTACGAACTGTTAGTCATAAAAATTCCGTAACTTCAAAGAATAATCTGTGTCGAGAATTTCTTTCCCTCAATGACTGTGAATCATCAGGAATGCATAAAGGCTTTTAAGTTATGACTAACCTTATCAATGTATTATTTTACCACATATATGTATAAAAAATTAAACTGTTTCAAGTGTTTCTTTTCGTAGCTAGGACTAGGAATTGAACATTTTCAAATTCCGAATTGAAAATTCTTTTGTTTTTAGAGGGGGGAAACCAGATAGTTTAAATTAGCAGAAGATAACTGAGAAATCATTCGCAAATTGATCTCGTAATTTAGAACAACGATCAAATGACGAGGACAAAACCTTTGCTTGGTACCCCACCTTCCCTAGTGAAGATTTCAAGCGCCGACAGATTTAATGTGTATCAGCCCCGCTGCTCGATGGGTTATTAGTGACGCCACGATTCGACGGAAACAACATTTATGTGAGTTCGTGAATATAACCAACTGGACATGCCATCGCGAGAAACCATTGTTATATAACACTTAAGTAATATACATAACGTTCAGATATCAGTCGCTTTTTAGTTTGTTTAGAAAATGTTAGAAGTTGTCCCAATATTATTGAAATTATTAATGAGTGAGCGTTTGTCAACGTCGCTTTCGAAGCATCATGAGGGCTATTGGCAACGGACTTCGCAATTTTGAACTTCGATCAGGTGACGAGGACGACACTTGAGCTGGCATCTCCCTCTCCGCTTAAGGAAGAGATTGGGACTTCGACGAGATTTAACAGGCTTCAGCCCCGCGGCACGGTGGGTCTTCAGAGGCATCAGGGCTTTAATCTACAACTCGACTAAAACGAAGCCGGACGCGACCATGACCACTAGGCTAACGCGGACACATTGAAATTACAAGCAATAATAAAAAAAAATTGCTATAATATGGACCAATCGTGGGCAGATGCGGCTCTTTATTGAGATAAGAGTGTTTTGCATGGAAAATTTAAATCCGGTTTCTTATTGTTTCAAAACCATCTCGTTGAACATGTCCCACTTAAAGACAGCTGCTTGCAATAAAGACAATCCAGTGGCAATCAATAATCATCTCACACAATTGCAACGAACGGTTTTATCAAATTTTGCATAAAATTTCAAAGATTTGGTGATAGGTCTTTGTTAAACGTTAAATTCTTTTCTAATGCACATACATTTTTAATACATTTTTTTAAGAAATGTTATAATTAAAATTTTGAAATAATTATATTTTATATTTTCTTTATCTTAATCAAGCATATATTAAAACGTTTTTATGTATTTCACTTGGTGTGTGTGTGTGTGTGTGTCATCAAATTTTTCGATCGTTAACTTAACCAACTTCCCATCAAGCTAGAGCTCTGAAACTTTGGGAGTCGTTCTTACTCGTCTAATGCAATATTTAGACATTTGCGACAAGTTTTAACTAATGTTTTCTTTAATAATGCAGTTTAACCCAACCACTTGGCGCTATTTCAATAATTGCCAAACAGCGAAATTTTTTGGCTGAATGTTAGTCCGCTTCGCCAGACCAGATTTAACAACATTTGGCAAAATACCACTAAAATAATTCCTGTCTCCAAGAGTGGTTATTCGACTTCTTCAACCATTTAATTTACCGGATTAATTAATTTTAGTTAGTTTAACGTTGTTATGTATTTCACTTGGTGAAGTAGTGTCTGTATGTATGTGTGTATCAGTGTATTGTCATCAAATTGTCTATCGTTAAATTTAACCTACACTCCCATCAAGCTAGAGCTCTGAAGTTTTGAACCGTTCTTATTTTCTTTATTTTAATATTTGAATGTTGCGACTAACTAATATTTTAATAATTTTTTTTAATAAACTTTGCCACCATACAAAAACGTTGTTTTAAAAACGTTGGTTTTTAATTCGGTTATTAAAACGATTTTCTGAATTTCACTTGGTGTGTGTGTCATCAAATTTTTCGATCGTTGAACTTGTAACTTCCCATCAAGCTAGAGACTTGGAAACTTTAGTCGTTCTTACTCGCCTAACAGAGCTATTTGGACATTTGCGACAAGTTTTTAACTTAATGTTTCTTAATATGCAGCTTTACCAAATCCACTTGTAGCGCATTTATATTACGGCACAAACCGCGATTTTTTTTTTTTTTGTCTGAGCGTTAATCCTACAACGACCAGAGCCTAGTACATGGAAAATACTGCCAAATAATTCTTGTCTAAGGTTGGTTAGCATTTCAACATTTAATTCTACCGGATGAATTAATTAATTTAGTTAGTTTTTACGTTTTATGTATTTCACTTGGTTTGTGTCTGTCTTGGCGTATCAGTGTAATTCAAAATTTTCATGCTTAATTTAACCAACTTCCCTGATCAAGTTAGACTTGAAATTTGGGAACCGTTCTTACTCGCTAATAGTAATGTTAGATGTTGCGACCAGTTTTCAACTAACATTTTCTTTAATAATGCAGTTTAAACTCAACCACTTGACGTTCAAAAACTGCCAAACTTGGCAGGTTTTTTTTTTTTTTTTTTTTTTTTTTTTTGGCTGAATGTTAAATCCACAATGACAGTTCAGAGTAGCCATTTGTGAAATACCACCAATAATTCCCTGTCATCAAAGTATCATCATTGGAACCAGTTAGCAATTGGACTTAACTGCATTCCAACTCGTAATTTACCGGATGAATTAATTAATTTTAATGTTTTTATCAGTGTGACATCGATTTTCATCAATAATTTAACTAACTTCCATCAGCTTTAGCTCTGAAATTTCAGAACCGTTCATTGCCCTTCTTTTCCAAAACGTATTTAGGTATTTTGAGACCGGGTTTAACTAATATTTCAATAATTTTCTTTAATAAACTTTGGCATCATATAAAACGTTGTTTTTAAAACGTTGGTTTTATCTCCTCGAATTTTTGTAATATTTCGTTTGGTGTGTGTGTCATCAAATTTTCGATCGTTAATTTAACCCTTTCCATCAAGCTGAAATCTGAAACTTTTGGAATCGTTCTTACTCGCCTAACAATGCAACATTTAGACATTTGTAACAAGTTTAACTAATATTTTCTTTAATAATGCAGTTTAAGCCCAACCACTTGGCGTCATTTTAAAATTGGCGTCACCGATTTCAAAAAATTTGCACCAAACTTAGCGATTTTTTTTTTGCGGGACGTTATATCCGTAAAACATTAAGGTAGCCCCATTGACAAAAATACCGCCAAATAATTCTTGTTGCCAAGAGATTGGTTTGGTTAACATTCTATCATTGGTTACCAAATGAATTAGTGTAGTTAGTTTTAACGTTTTTATGTATTTCACTTGGTTTGTGTCTGTCTGTGTGTGTATCAGTGTGTCATCAAATTTTCTACCGTTAATTTAACCAACTTCCCATCAAGCTAGAACTCTGAAATTTTGGGAACCGTTCTTACTTGCCTAACAATGTAACATTTAGATATTTACGACCAGTTTTAACTAATATTTCAATAGTTTTTTTTAATAAACTTTGCCACCATATAAAAACGTTGATTTTTATCTCGAATTATTTTCTTTTATGTATGTGTACTTTACACAGCACACGAGAAGCTTTAAATTTATGAATTTAATGCTATGTAATTATAATGTGCTCTTTATAATGCATAGTTATATGAAAAAACAAAGCAGGGCTTTCATTGACTTCCCACCCTTGATATAGACCCCATTGGGTTTAAAAGATGTAAATTGAATTTTTTGCAGCAAAATATTTTTGAAAAATTGTTCTTGTGGCATGTAAATTCATTGCCTTCAAAAGAATACATTTTGTGAGACAGAAAGTTGAAATCGCATGCGATCGTATAACATTACATTCACAAATTCCAAACGGCTTGTAAACGGAAGGCTTAAAGTCGATAACTTATTTAGAATTTTGAAATCAAAGTTTGGGGATGCATGAGCTTGCTTTGAAAAGAGTGTAACATAGGCTGTTCGCGATTTATTTCCTTCCGACTAACATCTGGGGTTTCTTTCTGATTTTATATTTAAGTTTTCAGCTTCTTCCTAATCAAATGGAACGTGTAGTAAATTAAGTAAACTTTAGAATTGGAGTGAATAGACATAATCAAGTCGTATTAAAGCGACAGAGAGTTGAATCGAAGATGCTTCAGGTTACGGTAATAAGAATAATGTTAGTGGGATGCGCGTGGAAGTATATTATGACGCATGGGTGAGATTAGGACTAAACGCTGAAGGAGCAATTACAGGAGTTACTCACAACTTATTCCTTTAGGAGCATTTTTTGATAAATTATAGAAGTTGTTAGTACTTGTTGATAAGAATTAACTATGGAATCCATCTCCTTTATTTGAAGTGTAAATAAAGATATGAGGTGTGGCTATTAAATAAGGAGATGAAGCTGCAACTCCTAACGCCACAGACCGACAGCAGTTTAGCTTGAAGCTTTCTCTTTCGAATGCAGTGCCTCACGCTTCTGTAAGCAAATTCGTATACCGTAGCCTTCTTTCGCATTGGAGTTATTTTGTTTTGTTTCACCGGAAAAATGACAAATGAGCAACGAATTGTAAAATTTCACATGAAACTTTGAAAAATTGCTACTGATACATAATTTATTGGAAGAAGTGTATGCCAATGAATGTTTATCACGCGGACGTGTTTTTGAGTGGTTTAAGCTTTTTCAAGATTGCCGAGAAGACGATTTACTCCTGGGTTGTCCTCCCACGTCAGAAACAGATGACAGTATCGGAAAAAAAAATCGATAATCTGATTCGATCTAATCGTCGGATAAGTATTCATGCGATTGCTGAGATTTTCCACCAAGACAATGCGCAGACTCATTCCGCACCGTCTGTCAAGAGATTTCTCGCTAAATACATCATTCCAGTGTTAGACCTTCCGCCGGTTCTTGGACCATGCGACTTCAATATATTTCCTGATGTGAAGTCTGCATTAAAAGGAACAAGATTTGAGTCTATTGAATCTATGAAAGAGAAAGCGGTACGCGTCCTAAAAGAGCTGACTGAAGACTTTCAGCACTGTTTCGAACAATGGAATATTCTCATGGAGCGTCGCAGGGTTAAAGGAGGGGTGTATATTGAAGGTGTAACGTAGGCTATAGATAATCCCTGTCAGAGACTTTTGTACTGAACTCCCGTTTTTGTTTCCCAACTCCCCATTCAAAAGTCATAATAATAAGTTTACTACTCAAAAGCAATAAATGAGCCCAATCTGGGGTCATCGGCTTTGATCAACTACATTCATGAACACCTGACTCTGCTACACAGGTGTGGCTGGGTTGGTTCCTCTTTTTGAAGTATTGGGACCTATGACATAGATATATATGGGAATTTAGGGCCTAGCCGTTTGACATCCGACATCTGCATGCACGTGGGTTAAACTTAATATTGGCCGATAAGATCGAATGGTGTTGGGGGACAAAAACGGAGATTGTCTGTGATTGGATTGTCCAATAAAAAATAAAAATAAATCAAAGGGGAGGGGCGTGAGTCAGCCCTCCCGAGGATTTAAGAGGGACGGAGGAAAGAGAAGAGAGGGGATCCTGACGGAGAGCGAAAGAGGCGATCCGAAAGAAGGGAGCTAGAAAGAATACAATTTAGGAATTTCCTGCTCTTGCGATTTTGGGACTAAAATCGATGTGCATATTGATATTAAGTTATTTGTGGTTTTCTTTGAGCTATTGTTCGTGACTTTGTGTGAATAGAAACAAGGCGAAAACTCCTTCTATCTAGAATATAATTCATACAACTGTAAAATAAAGAAGTACTTTTACTTAAGCTGTGTGATCCCTTCACGCTACCGATTCATTCTACACATTCTGGGGTCATGACGTTACAAAGGTGATAATTAGTAATTATGTATGAATTCAAAGTAAAATTTCTTACAACGTCAGTCCCGTTATTTAATAGCCACACTTCGGATTTTAGATATAAGTGACTCTTAATTAATTAGTCTGTGCTTGAACTTAAGTTGAAATTTAGATCCTGTGATTAACTTTAACATGACATAAGGAAAAAGGATGCCGGCATAAAATAAATTACATTAATACCGGAATCAATTGGAATTACAACTTTGTTAAATAAAATGTAGCTAACAGTACACTTCTTTTTTCAGGTCCTGGATTAGCTTTTGTAGTTTATCCGGAGGCGATATCAAGGTTGCCCGTGTCTCCCGCTTGGGCTTTTCTCTTTTTCTTCATGCTTCTCGCTGTGGGTTTAGATACGCAGGTAATATTTCCTCTCACTTATTTTACAAATCACGTATTCGAATTCTCCCTAGTATTAAAAAAAGAACCACACTTAGAAATACTATCCCATAAATAAATTATTGCTTTTTTTAAATTTTCATTTTTTAACACGTGCTAACATGTTGTTTTGAGAAAATAACATCAGCAAAAATTCATGGGCATAAAATAGAGGATACGTGGTGTTAGGTTCAAAAGATGGACATCACACATTAATATTATAATAATTATATTTAGTTTGCTTTAGGTATATTTACATTGCCAAAATATATTTACTTGTCTACATTAATGATTAATAGCTCGCTCTTATTTTAGTATTTAATTTAATATTGACTTTTATGGCAGAAACGTTTGTTTTTATTCTTTTCGTCGCTAACATTGGCAATGGTTTTTTACTTTAGAATGTTTTCATTGTGAAAATAAAAATACATTAGGAATTTGTAGAAGACATTTTCTTTTCTTGATAGTAATTGATTTTGCTGAGCCTGGGGCTCGGAAGTACGCTTACATTATGTTACTTAGTATTCATTTTGAATAGTTCTACTTTTTCGAGAACTTGACAGAAAAAAAAGCACATGTTTAAATGAAATTGGCAAAAAGCCACATACAATTTCAATTTCTTTTTTATAATTCTTTTTTTACGCATTTGTTTGATTTAGTTAAATTTTAAAACTTTTCGCAATTACTAAATTCCAGAGTAATTTGTGTTCTCATAACGTTGAACAATGTTGAATTTTTTTGTACTGTATTTATTAATGTGGGTTCAATAAAAATACTGAAATGGAGAAATGATTTGATAGTGATAAACTTTGATTATTTTTACAATGCACTATCATTCCGACGATGATCGCAAATTTTCGATAAAAAAAGAACAATGTACATATACATCAAAATGAATATTATTGTTTTTATTTCTGTCTTTATTCTCATGCATAATGCCTGAAAGAAGTCAAGTCGCAAATGTATATTCACCTTTCAATAATGAAGAAAAGAAACAATAATTTTATTGCATGCATTCTAATATCATTTGGGTTGGACAAAATGCACGTTTTGGTCGTAGAGATCTCTGGTCATGTTGTAACACTGGTCTATCCCCGATTTTCCCTTGACCAATCCTGGAGACCTTTATAAACTGAATTTAAAAAAAAAAAAAATCGACCTAACCAAATGAAACATGATCCATGAAAACCAGACGAACAAAAAGATGCATATCGAACTGAATAGAGTGGGTCAAAATGATTGTGGGCTTATAGCGCAAAATTCAAATCTGGCAATGCAGCGCCAAACATTGGTGGAAAGCTCCACGAGCTTTTTTCGGATTTCTTCACAAGATTTGTGGAAAACTCCACAAGCAAAAAACCAAATAAAATTAGACAAAAAACACAGATTAACAACTATTATTATAAAACACTGTAAAGGGCTTGATGTAAAGGGATACGGTATAAAAATCCAGTTTTGAATGAAAAAGGAAACAAGTTAAGGTGGGGGTTCTCCCAGCAAGTCAGACAAGTTTAAAACAGCAGAGTTAAAAAAGAAAAAAAAAAAAAAAAAACACGAGCGGAATAGAATAATCTAATTTGTAAAGCATAATTGTTTATTTTATTCTTTTTGTTATCAAAATTCGGCATTGTTTTTGTTCGGTAAAAGTTTTTATGTTTGGAATGGAAGGAGAAGGTGGCGATGGAACAAAGAAACAGTTTATATGTAGAAATAGTCATTTTATCTTAGAATATTTAGGTAGCCATTCAAGACAAAATAATAACTATTAAAAAAGTTAGCACGTTTGTTGGTTAATTTTATTTTTCACAAAATTTCGCGTCGCGCAATATTTTAACTATATAAAATAACTTACAATTTAAAGAAAAATAAAACAAACATAAAAATATATTCAACATCAATATTACTTTTATTAATCGTGAAATTCTTCTTCTTTTTTTGTAGTTTGGAGAAGTTGAAACTACTATAAGTGCTCTTATTGATGAATATGCTAGCTTTCTACAAAAAAGGAAGACTTTATTTACAGCATGTATCTGCATACTTTTATTTTTCTTGGGTTTACCTTGTGTCACACAAGTAAGTTTATGTCTTCTTAGTTATTCATTCAAAAAGGTTTCCGTAAAATGTCTTCAAAAGGCTTTTGTTATTCAATATTAAAAACATGAAATATTTGTGTGAGAGAGAATAACTTGATAACTGTACATATCTATGTGTGTAACACGTAACAAGTTACACTCACACACACATATATATATATATATATATGTAACGATAACTTAAATGTACGTGTAAACATGAAATTAGAATTCAACGGTTGTTATAAGACGACAAAGTATTCTTTTAAGTTCCCGTCTATCCGCCATTTTGATTTCCTCAGCTTAATGTTAATCCTATGGAATTTCGACTTGAATTCTCCCATCTTTTCTATTTTATCTATTTGAATGCAGTAAAATGCATCTGAAAAAGCAAAAAAAAAAAAAAAAAAAAAAAAAGGTTCTGTAGAATTACTTTTTCTCTCTGATTTTTAAAAATATTCTTTAAAGACTGGAAAACTCAAAAACGAATAATTAAAATAAGAATAAAAATATATTGAAAAATCTTAGAGAAAAAGTACTTCCACAGAAGCATTGATTATTTTGGGGGTTTTCAAATGCACTTTATTACATTCAAATAGATCAAATAATAAAGATGTGAGAATTAAAGTCAAAATTTCACAGGATTGACACTACGTCCACGAAATCAAAATGGCGGGTAGACAGGAGCCTTAATGGACGAATAGCAAGGATACAAGAAGTCACAGCTGTAATAATCACAGAACCAATTTTGACAAAAATCTATTTATTCATTTTGATGAGAGAGAGGCCATTTTACATACAATTTGAAATCATCAGTGTCGTGTAGGCCAAGATAAAAGAGAGAGAATTTTACTTCAAATTTATATGGAGGGATTTTTTTAGATCATGTGGTCACTCACGTGGTTTTGATGAAGGGATCTTGAGGGATTTCTGCTAGAGACACGCTGTCAAGTAGGGATTATCCCTTCAGATCTGCGAGTCTGGGAATTGTTGATTTAGCAGATTTTATGAGCGCGTGATCGTATAAATTAAAGGATAATTTGGAATCGTATCAGAAAATAAGAATGAACTCATTTCTTTTGAGAATGGGAAAAATTTGAAAATTAAATTATTTTATGTGAAATCATATATATATATATATAATAGATTAAAGATAGCCTCAAAAACAAAATTTTATCCTGGCTCTCTGTAAACTATCGTTATATTTTCCCTGAAATTAAAGGTCTTTTTTCACATTCTTCTACAAGTCAATATTTCTGAGAATAATACTCAATATTTGAAAATGACATAATTGTTTCTCTCTTCTGTTTTTATGGGAGAGTTTTTTATTATTATTTTATCTGAGTGGCTTTATATTTGCTTCGAAATTGAATAACATTTAAAGAATTTTGAACCCTGTTGGGAATTACTTTAAAATTATATAGGAAATAAGAATTGTTTGTTCTTTTGTCGTTTAAAAATAACCCAGAAAGCTTAGTTAGTCTGATAATAATTTTATCGATATTTTTCTATTTTGTAATAACTCATATTACTATAAATAATTTTTAAATGCATAAACTTTAAAATAAATTTCAGTCAAACATAGTACAGGTATCTGGTAAAAGAAATATGTCGAATACAATACGTCTTCATTAATGATATATTTAACTTTTAAAAATTGCAGTTATATAAGTTTTAAATATTGCTGTCTTCTATTCGTTCTGACAAAGCAGAAAACGAATCAGCAAATGATTCATTTTCTATTTCACTACCTAATTTATTTTAGAAATATTCGTTTCATTCTAAGAAAAACTTGCTTATCATTTGAATGATTTAACAAGTTTAACTGACACAACCACGTGCCTGAAAATATTTCTACGATAAAAAAAATTTTTCCTTCAAAAAACATATTTTGCTCAAAATCATGTAATTAGTTTAGCTTCATGATACAGTTACGGGGTTGGTTTAAAAAAGTACCTGTTTTTGAAGATAGATGGCGTTGCCAAGGAAAGTTGGTGTTACTATTGTGTGCTGTTGTCTGTTAAATGGTATTTAAACAAATTTAATGATGATTCACGGTTTAGTTTTGATCGCTGTTGCATCAATTTGTACTCATTGCGAGCATAGTTATCACCTTCGATGAGACTAATTCCCTCATTTTACACCAGTTGGGTGTTTCCGGTGAATCTTCTCTAAAGAAGGCGAAAACGGTCTCAAGGGGGAGTTAAGGGACAAGTTATGGACTTCTTAGAAAAAGGGAAAATGGATCACTGGATAATGCTACTATTCTCATGACCAACTCGGGTACTTTTTGAGCCACCCTTGTAATTAGTTTGAATTATTATTACTGCACGAGAGTTGATGATTCCAAATTACGAACCACGGCTAAGTGACGAAGATGGAACCTGAGTTGTTATCTCAATCCCCTGACTTCTACAATACAATACCAACTGATTCTGAAACTCGGTTTTATTGTGCGGTAACTTCCATTCTTCCACCTTAGGTATCTTTAATGGTATCAGGGCTCAAATCTGCTACTCAAAGAACACTGGCCACGAGACTCACTGAGCTACGGAGGACTTTTTTAACTAAACAGATCGGTGAACTAATTACATTTTCTGCTACTAATTAATGACTCGATTATTGTTCTCATTTCCCAGGGCGGAATTTATGTGGTTCAGCTGATGGATTGGTACAGTGCTGCATTTTCTTTGATGTTTTTCTCTCTATTTGAAACTATAGCAATTGCATGGGTGTATGGTGAGTTTATTTTTATTAATGGAATTACTTTTATTTATTACCAAGCACATACATATAGTACATCCTTTTCTCCTTACACTTAATATTAATTTAAAGAGTTAAACAAATTAGAAGACAGTTTTAACTTCCAAGTTTGTCGAACAATATTATTAGAAAACTTACAATTTAAATGAAATTCAAAAGATAAATTTTCAGAAGTATTATTATTGATTTACCAATTTTAGTCGATACTGGTTTTGAATTAACACTACAATATATGGAACTATACAGGACTATTAGTAATAGACTTCACCATTTGAGCCAATTCGTGATGAGAGCGACGTTTGATCTGACTTCTTTCGAACCACATCATGCGGCTATGATGCCCAATTAAATTTAATGCATAATACATTATTCATTATTATCCACACCGCAGATATTTTTGGTGCAAACCAGAAGCTTGACTTGATTAGGTATAGTCCAATATTTAGCATACTGATTGGCGCTTTTTTTAAAATCGCGCCAAAAGCGCTATTTTCAAATTCGAAGCCGTTTCAACAGAGAACAAGATGGCGTTTTGTCAGATGACAGAAAAAATCGTGAAAAAGTTGCATTTCGAAGAAAATGTTTAAACAGCATAAAAACACTTAAAACAACAAAAAAGAAAAACGCGCCATTTCCAAACTCTAAGTCATGAGTCTACCTAATTCTAAGTCGGAATGACAGTTTCCTTAGCATCGCAATCGTAACACAAAGAAATGTAACAATGAATTGAATCAAAAAAATTGAAAACTACTAAAAAACGAAAGGTAAAAAGTCATTGACTTTTAACGGTTACGATTGCGAAGCATTTTTGGGTACGTAATGATGAAACTGATTTTCCGTTTGTGTAGCCCGATTTTGTAATGGAGGTTTGAGTGCTGACCACGTTCACCGTACAAGCTCGTGCAACTCATTATTTGCAAATACGAAATAATTTCTCTAATTCTAATCTCTTTATACTGATTTTTCCTCCTGTCGGTAACACGATGAAACCAATATTACGCCTTAGCAGTGTGATTTTGCAAAGGACACTTCCGATCATGTTTTTTCAAAAAAATGTCAGTCAAATGTCCGAGCGTCTGGTTAAAGGTCCAGTCCGACGTGAAAAGGTCATGACGAGAAACGGAAACGTTCATGCAGAAGGGCTACTGGAAAAATAACTTTTGATTTTACGAAATGCTAAGGTTTTGCGTAGGGGTACCAATTTGGTGAGTTATCGCTAACACATAATTTTTCATCTCCGAGTTTTAGTTTTTATTAACGTCGCACTAGAAGCAACACGAGGGGTATTGGCAAAGGATCTCGTAATTTTGAACTTCGGTCAAGTGAAGAGGACGACACCTGAGCTGGCACCGCCCTCTTCTAACTTCCACACCACGCCAATGGGAGGACTTTGGGCCCCGACAGATTTAACTTGCATCGGCCTCGACTACATGGCAGGTCTTTAGTAGCTAAGGATTGAACCTGCGACTAAACGAAAACCGCCGCCCGAATCCGAAACCATGATCACAAGTCTACCACGGCCACGATGGAACGAAGAAGCAGTTTATAAGTAGAAATAGTCATTTTATTTTAGAATGTTTAGGTAGCCATTCAAGACAAAATAATAACTATTAAAAAAGTTGGCATGTTTGTTGGTCAATTTAAGTCACAGAAGTGATGGATTTCGTCAAAGTTAGATGTGACAAGACCAACACACACACAATTACATATATAAAACATAGTAATATCTCTTTGAACGTAACTTTTTTTATTTGTTGCTTGTTTTTTTTTTATTCTAGTAGAAAGTTAATTGCCTAATGCACTTTCATTTTTCGATGTAGTTCCCCTGCCATGTCATGCACGGGACTGGTCTGGCAAATCTATCGGAAATTTCCGATGGGTGTTGTCGACACCAGACATTAATGGCAGCTTCCACCTCACCGTCAGAATGATAGTGATATCTCTTAAGGTGTAATTTCATCTTTAGGAAGAAATCAGTCACAAGATGCAATAACATGTCGCAGCTTCAACATCGTACCATATGGGTTCCAATCTTAATCATCACTGACACTCGGAAACAAAGAAAACAAATGCATTATATATAAATTTTTCTTCTCTTCACATACGTCACACAAAACAACTAATTTAACTTTTACTTTTTCTCTTACACTGTTTCTTTTTCATTTACTTAAGGTTCTCCTTATTTTCCACCTTTTCGCTAAATTACTTTTCTTTTTCACTTTACATAACATAACTTCTTATTATTACTTTAGAACTCATAAACCATATGAATTCTAAAATAATATACGAGTTTATCATAAAGTAAATCATATGAGCTTGCTTCTTCTTTACGGTAGCTTACTCTTAGCTAATTACCTTCATTCCTTATGGTAGCTTACATAGCTAAATACTTTCACTTAACTTACTGGAGCTTTCTTAGATATTTACTTTCATTCCTAACTGTAGTTAAATACTTTCACTTAACTTACTGTACTTAGCTATTTACGTTCCCTTAAAATTCATATGAGATCACACACACTTTTAAATAATAATTTAATTTATTCATTCAACACTGTTCCTGTCGCGTTAGCTTGGTGATCAGTGCAGTTTACAGTTAGCACTCAATCACCCCGCGATTCACAACTTTCTCGAATATCAACTCGCTTACGTCCGCTCCGCTCGGAGATTCGTCTGATCTGTTTCTGAGGGGATCGTATGACATCCCATAATCACTCCTTTATAAAAAAAAAAAAAAAAAAAACGCTCTCTACAGGCGGGTTTTAAGTATGGTAGATAACACAAGAAGACACACGTAATTTTCATGTCCAATAAGAATTTCAAAAATTAGGTAACAGAAAAATTTATAGCAAGGGAGAGATTACTTTTCAATGAAGCCTCGCACATGTATATGTGTACGAGAGGAGAGGCTGAAAAAGTGTCCATGTTAGGAATAGAGTATTAAAGAGTATCACTGTAGTTCGAACCTCGGGAGATTTAACAAGTATCAGCTTCGCTACAAGGCGGGTCTTTAGTTCTATCAAGATTCGATGGAAACAATGCGGCCCTGTTCACTTGGCCACTAAATTTGTTATACTATCAACGGTTAAATGTGATTTTTGTTAAAATGTCATTCTTTTGTTACTAGGTGTAGACCGTTTCTTTCACGATATCTCTCTCATGACCCAAAAGATGCCGTCTGTGTGGTGGAAATTATGTTGGTGCTACATTACACCAGCTACAATAACATTCCTTTTGTTCTTCATTTTTATCAACCACACTTCTATCACCTACGATGATTATGTATATCCTTCCTGGTCAATAGCAATCGGATGGTCTTTGGCTTTGTGTTCCATTGCTCCCATTCCTATAGTCGCATTTTGGATGTTATTGAGAGAAAAAGGAAGTTTCAAGCAGGTGAGTTGGCAGTTTTTTTTTTTTAAAAAAATACATGACGGGAATTATGCTTTTGTTAGAATTTAGTGAATTATGCAAGGAAATTAAATTTTTTCTTGAAATGCTTGTAATACAGTTGATGATGATAGTGAAGTTTTATTGGCGCAAGAGCCAGATGTGGCCATACTGCGCCAAACAAGGTAAATCTGTGATCTAGACGTTAAAACAATGAAAAAAGATGGATCGACAAGAAGGGTCAAGGGAGAAAGCAAAGTTTATTGCCGCAAGAGCCAGATGTGGCTATGCTGCGCCAAATAAGATTTAACTGTGGTCTAGACGGAGAAGAAATTAAAGAAAAGACACAAATTGGTTGACAAGAAGGAGAGTCGAAAATAGAGAAGGATCGCTAAGGTGTCCCGGGAGAGCGTAAACCGTGTTTACCAAAGACAGTAAACCCCATGAGAAAGAAAAAGATCACTAGGGTGCCTCGGGGTCATGATGCCCATACTTACCGAAAGAAGGCAAGTCCCTGAGGTCCCCTGATATAATCCCCAGGGGCAGGGTGCCCGGCTATACCCCCAGACGCTGGGTACCCATTTTAGTCGCCTCTTACGACATGCATGAGTTACAGCGGGACTATTCTGTCATTCCCAGTCACCACACGGGTTTTGTAATACAGTTAGAAATAATTAATGAGTTTACATTGTTGTTCTGGAGTTACAATAAATCGACTATATACTTCGTGAAAAGCGTAAGGTCTTCTTATATTTCGTGACATTCGACTTTTCTGCTGCCTCATTTTCAGTTAGCGTGAAATGTGTCGGCTTAGCATGTTGCCACAGTGCAGTGTTAAGCATGTCCCCCCCCCCCTCCCTTGTAAAAACCTTAAAAATAAAAATTCCCTTTCATTAGAGATAAATAAAAATACTTCTCGCACGCGAGCGCGTTTTGTTCTTGTCCATTATTTTTTCCCTGTGAGGAAATAAACTTTTTGACTGCGGAGCCAGGGCTCTTCTCGTCGATCTCTATTTGTATCCAAGTTGTTATCAAGGAACAACAACACTTTCAGCTCCATAATTAATTTCATAAATCTAAACAGATTCAATCTCTTGATCCCGTATCTAACTAAAGTTCCTTTTCATGTAGAAGACAAGGCATAGTTTTCACTCCTATGTACCAAAATTGTCCAGATTCATCTTCCTCGGTGAAAACTCCAAAGTGTAATAACTGTGTTTGCCCTAAAATTGTGAAACACATCTCGATTAAGTTTTCTTACTCGTATTTTAATTATAAAATTTTATCCTTGATGAATCCAGAGTGTAGTCATTCTGCTTGTCCTCCAGTTGTGAAACACATATTGATTGTGTTTTCTTATTTTAATACTGAAATTTTCAACACTTTCGAAAGAATAAATCTGATTGGAGAGAGCCCCCGTCCTCATATTTTCAGCTTTTTGCACATTGTTTCTCCCCTACTCATTTAATTGAATGAGTGGAAATGAAGTTTAATGGTGTAAGAGCCAGATGAGACCATGCTGTGCCAAACAAGATGTAACTGTGATTTAGAAGTTTGAAAACAAAATTGAAAAAAAGATAAAAATTGGTTGACAAGAGGGTCGAAAATAAAGAAGAATCGCTAGGGTATCCTAGGGGCGCGTCACTCGTGTTTATCAAAGACTGTAAATCCCAAGAGAAAGAAAAAGATCACTAGGGTGCCTCGGGGTCATGATGCCCATATCTAGATAAAGAGAGCAAGCCCCTGATATAATCCCTAGGGGCAGGGTACCCATTTTAGACGCCTTCATTTAATCGAATGGGTGATTGGAAAAAGGATTACAATCCGAAAAACGTAGTTTGTAGGTAGTGAGTGGAATACAGATAATAGTCTCTTAATATTCTTTTTCATTCACGAACTACTGCATTATTACATGAAGCGAGATAATTTACAGGTGCAGCGACTCGCTTCAATAACAATGCCAGAAGTTAAAAAAACACCTTACTAACTATCCAAAATAAGATGTCTTCTTTAGCCTAGTTAGTAAAGGCACAGCAAAAACTGACTGGTTAACTTTTCAAAACAGCAGCGGAAACCAAGGTCATCAACAACTCTCTTCCTCGATTAACTGGTTCCGTGTTATTCGATAGATGCATGCAGATACGTATATTGAGCTTACTATTGCGTTGTTAATACATACTACAGACAGCCAGTTTTCTTTGTAAGCCGCCGATATGTACATTTGTTCTGGGTGATCTAGTACATTTCTAACAGTAATATTCCCGATTTCGTGTAATTTGATTTCCATGTTATTTGAGGGATGCATGGCATTTTTTTTTTTTTCCGCTCTAAGATAGATTGAACGAATATGGTCAAATGGCTAACTTACTTTAATTTAACATATTTTTCCAATCCTTCATTCAATTTTATAAGCGATTATTTACAATTTCTTTGTTTAATTCTCTCTCTATTAATATTAATTAAACATTCTGTCTCACAAATTGAGTTCTTTAATTTTATTTTTTACATCTTTCGAATTTTGTTTTATATATCTAATACGAGTTGTGTCCAACAAGTAAGGACTAACATCAAAGGTTTTTTTTTTAACATTTGGCTGTATTGCATTCAAAAACTTGGGAGATGAATGCGCTCTCGTTTATCTCAGTAAAAACTCTCGCTGTAGTGCCGTGTTAAAGTAATTGCAAGAATATAGAAATAAAGGTTTTTTTTCGTTTTGTTTTACTAACGTCGCACCAGAAGCAACACGAGGGCTGTTGGCGATGGACTTCGTGATGTTGAACCTCGGTCAAGTGACGAGGACGACACCAGAGCTGGCACACCCTTTCCTAACTTCCACATTACTCCAATGGGAGAACTTTGGGTCCTGACAGATTTAACGAGCATCAAGGCTCGAAATCACGACTCGACGAATCAGCTGGTCGCGAGTCCGATGCCTTAACCACTAGGCTACAGCAAAAGAAAAATCTAATAAAACAAAAAACGAAAAGTGTTTAGGTTCATCTGGTTTCAAAATTCTATATACACATAAATAAACGACGCAGAATAAGTGATAAATAAATGCAAAGGGAAAATATAGGAGTTTTTTTTTTTCTTTTACAAGAGTTCGATATAACTTACTTTAGTTACACGTATAATGTCAATTGTATTTGGAAATTCCTACCAAACACGTTGTTAAATTTCGGTGGTAATGGATTGTACAGCAGCAAAAATCTGTTAAGTTCACATTAATTTGTGGAGAATGTTGTCGCATACACTATCTTTTACAAGCCCCAAAAGGAAGAAATCGCATGGGGCCATACCAGGTAACTTGGGGAGGCCAGCTGTGTAAATTCCAAGTCATTTGGCCCACTTCGGCTGATCCAACTGCGAGGTAGTTCCATGATAGCTTCTAGAACAGCTTTCTTGAAATAGTTTCACGAAAAACTCACGAGGGACATCTATTGTTCAGAGAATAAAACTTCCATATTTTCCCTTCGTATTTCTATATCACTTATCATTCTGTGTATTTTATTTTTGAAAACATGGAATTTTGAAATCAGAAGAATCACTTTGAATAACACTGTATTTTAAAATAGATTCTGGAAAAATTAAGAAATATATTTTTTAAAAATAATTTTTTTTTCCATAAATCTTTTTCTGATAAAATAATTAAGTTTTCATTGAGGCAAAATAAAAAATGAATGCTATTTTACTTTCTTTTTTTTTTTAATCATAAACTGTTCTAAAATCGATCTGAAGAATTTAATGACAAAAATTTTATGCTACAGACAAGAAAATAAATTTTTATTAAGAAATTAATTTTTTATAATATTAAATTATAATTCAAAATAAAGTTGATAAAAATAAGCCAAAAATCATAGAAATTTAAAAAAAATTTAAAAAAAAAATCAATTTTTTTTGAAAACACAGAAAATTATATTTATTGTTGTAAAGACTTTTAACTGTTAAGCTGGGTTATTCTAGAATTATAGACCAAACCATCAACAAAATATAGTGTTAAAAGGTTATAAATCCAAAAATTGAAGAAAAATTCTGAAGGCTACAATCTCTTTTTTTTTTTTTTTTTTTTTATTTACATTTTTTTTTTTTTTTTTTTTGAATAAGTTTTAAAGAGGGAAAGCTTAAAACTACTCTAAATTTAATAGTATTGGTTTAAAAATGAAGGAAACGTGTATATATCAGAAAAAAACATTAATATCGCAATTTTGTTACAGAGACTAATCAATTGTTTACGACCAACATCTGACTGGGGACCCGCTTTAGAAGAGCACAGAACTCTATATCGTAAAAGCAAGACCGTTGTATCAAGTAGGTTTGAGCAAAATAGCATGGAAAGAAAACTTTGTGTGAATGCATCCATGACGAAAGACAGTATTGTTATTCAAAGAGATGTTCCTCTATTACAAAATGAAAGTTGTATATAAATACTTATTGTATAAAAACTGAGCTTTTTTTTTACTAGTTTTTTTAGTACAAAATTAAAAAAAAAAATATTGAACCAAAAAAAGTTTTTGCTTATTTTCAGAATAAATTTTCAGCAATTTCAAAAAATGTTCACAACTGTGTTCGAGTGAGTGGATGTATGTGTTTATGGCACAAGAGCTAAATCTAGCTAGGCTGCGCTAAACATCTGTTTAAACTGTAGTCAACACCGAAAAAAAAAAAATGGTTGACACGAAAGAGAGATTTGAAAATAGAGAAAGATCGCTAGGATCTCTTTCCCAAGAAAAAGAAAAGGATCACTAAGGTATCTTGAGGTTACGATTTCAGTGCAAACCAAAACATAAGTGTGATGCCAGATTTTGAGCATTGGTTTTCTTATGTAATAAAAACTTATACTGACCAGAAATCGAAATAGATTTCAGAATTAAGTTATTGTCTTATACGTGAAGTATTTAGCAAGAAACAGCTTCAGAATGCACTACACTACGTAACAGTTTCATGCACATGGATGAAAGAATACGTTTCTAGAGTATTTTCAATTGCTGATAATGAATTATGGTCTTAAAAATGCTCTGTCACCTACCAATTTTCTGAAAAATGTAAAAAACAAATTTAAAAAATGATCTTTATTAATAGGTTTTATGAAATCTGCGTCTTAACTGCATCTCGTTGCTTTCTAATTTATTATCATTGCTAATGGTAAGCCTTAGAGCATTAATGAGCGATTCTTTCAAATGATGCACATACATAGAATGAGGATTTGTCTTGCTTTTCTCATTAGAGCACTTTGGAGCCACTAACAATTGAGTTTCTCTTGCTTGCATAATTGAATTCTATACGGTTATTTGAAATGAGTAATTTTAAAACTATTGGTGCCTCAGAGAGTGCATTAATTCTTTTTCTTTTCATGAACTGACTCCACCATTCATGGGTTAATTCACTGGACAGTTTTTGCATTACTTGTGGACATTTTACTGAGGAAAAAAGACAGTGTTAAAAACTGCCAACCAAGGTTAAACAAGTAGTATTGGAGTAATGTAAGAGATGGAAGATAAAATATAGCCCCCACCCATACATTGTGCATAACTTGTTATTCTGGTATGCTTCATTGGATAAAAGGTGACAAGATTGGTGTACGTCATTTAAGGTTCCTATGATCTGACAAGATAGATAAGTAACACAGAGAATTTTAATTTTATTCTTACTGAAATGGCACATTTTTTAAAATTTCCATTACAACCAAACCTGATAAACAATACCCTAATATTCCATTGGCAAGACACCCTCAGCCTTACGAACCTAAATTCCTTGTACATTATAAATTAGAACAATTACTTTTTCAGAAGAAACACCAGAAGAGTTTGAATTTCCAACATCATATGATCCTTCTTTAAGAGAAACCTAAATATAAGGTATTTGTGAGTCAAATTTATAATGAATTCTATGAGAAGCAGAATTCTAATTCAATTAAAAAACCCACAGGATTTTCTTTCAATATTAAAAAAAAAAGTCATGCTAAGTAATATTCAAAATTAAACAAATGATTGTCAAGCTTGAGTAATTGACAGGCAGATTTTTATGATTTTCATACAATTTTACAAAACATGCAATATCTCCAAAACCATTTGGACAATCCACACACACACATCTTATACTTTAAAGTAAAACATGCCTTATTGCTATAGACTCCTTAAAATATAACCTGTCATTTGTCAGCTGGAAAATTTGCAAAAAATATATATAATACTTACATTTCATTAATGACAAACAGGCTTCAATCACATGATATGAGGCTGTGTCAATATAAAAATTCACTACAGTAGGAAATTTATTACATTAAAAAGTAAAAAACGAAATTTTGTATTTGATAAGTTATGGCATGTAGCATTATAATCAATACTTTGAACAGGTATTAGTCACCTAAGGGGCTATATTTTAGGTGGATCAATTTTGGGGTACCAGATCACTTTCCAATTTTTTATTGTTTGCTTGAATTTTAATTAAATTTAGCTTCAATATATTAAAATTAATAATTTATTGTTAGCTTTAATTTTAATTAAATTTAGCTTCAATATATTAAATTTAATAATTTATTGTTAGCTTTAATTTTAATTACATGTAGCTCATATGATATTCAATTTAACAATTTATTGTTTGCTTTAATTTTAATATCAGAAAAGTTTACTACCGTCTATTTCTCGATATTTCATCGTTCACTTTAATTCTTATATTTGAGTAATTTAATAATTATAAAAAAAAAGCCCACCTTGGGTGGCTAAACCTGTTCTTTGCATATAACTTTTGATTTTAGAGAGAATTACTTTTATTTTAATTTTTTTAACTATACTTTGTCCAGTAGTCCCCCTCCCTCCAAAATTTTATCCAAAAAAAATTTGGATGTTTTTTTAGGAATTATTTTTAAAACTAATGTGGCGATTATGTTAAGCTTATGCCAAAATTTTATGCTTTTATATTTGAAAAAATGGGATGAAAAATCACCCGACATAAAAATTTCCAAGAGGATTGGTTGTAAAAAATTTCTGGAACAGAGTGCTCAAGGGACATATTGTGCCAAACTTCAGGTGAAGTTCAAAGTGGAAAGACAAAGCATAGACATTCCAGAGAATGAACATTATAAGAGTAGAAATTATCTATACTAGAATCCAACTAGTATAATATCTTTAATCCTAATTTACATCACAAATTATTTATAAATAGCACTAATGCTTTTTATTTTGTAAAAAAATATCTACACAGCCAAACATGTTATAAATTGTTGTATATATTTTGATTTATATTCAATTAATGAAACCAGAGCACTAAATATTTTTTTATAAACAAATAAATAGAAACACAAATGTTAGATTAAAATCAGAACAAAGTTAAAAATTATGATTTTGCTTTCAGAAGAATTTTTTTTTGTTTGTGTACATATACAGTCAAAAAAATTGTAAGACAGAAGAATTTTTTGAAAAGGAGATATGCACATTTTATTATTGACTGAAACACATAAGCATATCTTGTAAGGCAAGGATACAAAGGTGTGAAACATGACACAGCTTTATTTTACAACATAACTGCCGCTATTGCCTACATATTTTTAGTCCAGAAATTAGTTTTAAAATAAATGATTGAAGTTCATTGCTTGTCTTTTGAATTTCATCTTGATTCTTTTATTTTGCCAAGATTCTTGAACTTTTTTCCCTGTAGAGAAGTTCTATTAAATAAACTTTAAAAAACATATGAAAATCACTTGGTACAAGAGCCAGATTGTACAGTAAATAACTAAATCCTTTCATCCAAGACACTTGTGGTGGGGTTCTTAAAGCACTTGTAGTTAGTTCCATATGATCAATTTATATAAGATATTCTCATATTTTGATTAATGAGATATCTCATCAATAATCCACTGAGCAGTTCAAATGTAATGTAAACAAATAAAAAACTGCAACATTTCATCAATTAATACTCCTATGTGAACACATCATACACCCAATATAATTCTTGGCATCACTTATAATTCTGCGACATTTTGTCAATTCATGAAACATTTCACAAATTAATTTGAAAATATTCAATGAACATTCAATTTGATTTTTTGGCAGTGTAAATCTGTTGCATCCAGCAGGTGTTAGGATAGGCACTGCTACTTTGAATACTTTACAAGAGCAAGGCTATCTACAACACTATTGCATTAATGTTGGAGAAAACTGAATAACAGAAATTCAAGTTCACAGAGTCACAATTTACAGTTTTGCTCTAATCCTCAACATTCACACTAATGACCTAGGAGCTGTACATTTCAATTTTTCAACATATGTCTGTTAAAAAAGTTAATTGTTTTTATTTGCAGTTTCCATACATTACATAACTATGAATGAATTATTTTTTTAAAAAAGTGATAAAATGAGAATTACAATTCTGATCAATATAATACATTATCTTTAAACACTCAGTTAACATTAATACATCAAAAATCTAATTTAAAACATTTATAAAACACTTGGTATTGTAATAAAGAAGGATCTTATGTCGTCTATTCATAGTCAAGATTTTTTCCCCGTTTCAATAGTTCAAAATTTTTCCTTTAATTTCATGTAAAACTGTTTGATTTGCACACTACACAATCTTATATGTACGCACAATTATATATAGATCCATGTGAAACTAAACAAATATTGAGGCTCCTGTACTATTATATTCACAGTATGGTTCTTAATTTCACTATTCAATTACAGCTTGCTAATTCATTATACAAATCAGTTTGAGAACATCCATTACTTGTAGGAAGGAACTGAATGGTTAAGTATCACAACTGGTAATAGGTTAGGCACTATTGTGTTACATGTATCTCACTAGCACAATGTGAGCTACACCACTATTACATGAATAATGTGAAGACAGCTAAAGAATCAAAATTAAAGCCAATACATGATCACAAATATATCAAAATTTTCTGCTATTTCAAGCATTTTTTTTCTTTGGTTCACAAAACATATTTTAAGAGTCTTGCATATTTTTTGGGTGTTTTTCTATCACTTTTCAATAGATGATGGTTCAAAGTTTGGAGGTTTAATCAAGGGCCATCATATTGCTCCAAACCATTGATAGGATCAAATAATATTACTATTCACCACACAGCTGTGAATGATTTATTAAGGCAATGAAAGTATAAAGATTACAGTTCGATCAGCGCTGATTTTGTCATCATTGAAGTTTCATTCATCTACCAACATGTTTCAAATATGGCAAAAAGTTACATACATATAAAGCACTTGGTGTCCTGATTAAATACATCTTTCGTTGTTCACAAAAGTTAAAAGTTTTTTGTCTTGTTTTAGAAGTTCCCTGAACTTTAAGATACTTGTAAAGCAATATGTCACATATTAGGTATCAATAAGGCTTTTATATGAACACATTGAAATTGATATTTGCGAATAAACATTAAAACACACATGCTTTGATGCACATCATCTCAATCCTTTAAAGACAACTTTTTGAAAACAATAGGGATGATAAAATTACCTTAAATAAATGATAATCTCTTCTCATTGTCACTTAATCATTGCAGGCTATAGAATAATGAATCACATCATACAACTTTTTTTACAAGTTAAAACATGAATTGCTTTTAGACATTTATTTTAAAAATTACTTTTTAGAATTATCTCTCAATAAAAATCAGCAATTTCAAATTTTGCATAATAATACATGCAAATTTTTCAATAAAAATAATACATCTTACCATATAGTAATTCATTAAACAAAAGTTAAATATATTTTACATGATTAGATAATATAAAAACACACATTAATTCAATACTTTCTTACATAGCATAGTAATAAATAAAAACAAAAATAATAATATATAAACACACTAGAGAAAAAAGGATAAAATCAAGTCAATATATGTGTGTTAAATTTCATTAAAATAACTTTTAGTGATTGCGTTTAAAGAAAATATACCAATTTACCCAAAATGCATAAATAATACATTTTAAAAATTTAAGTCAGCACCGCATAGCACTTTGAAAATCAGTATTATGGTAAATAAAGGTTGCATTCCAACACAAAAAGAAACTTTATAATTACCTTTTTAACAACATTTTTTTTCTTAATTCAAGACATTAGTTGCATAACATTATTGCTTTTGAATTTTATATAATAAATTCTAATCTACTTTTCCAGCTACTACCACCTGTAAAAAAAATTTTGGCACACATCCTTGGTGGCAAATTGACAACAATAACAATATAGAGCAAAATATCATTGATCTGCAATTCAACATGTACACAAATGCAACTTTAATAACACAATAGCAACACATTCAATAACAATGATAACAATTTTTATAAAATAAGTTTTCTCCATTAGTTATCACCAATGCGAGACTGCAAAGTTACTATGTGTTTGTAAATTTTTAATGCAGGACCCAATTTGATTCCTAAACCTGTCAGAACATCACTTCGCTTCATAAGCAAAAGCGAAAGCCCATCAATTTCCTATGAAAAAATAAAATCAAAACATAATTTTAAAATATGCAATGCTCCATCGAATAATATACATTCTGAAATAAGCACATAAAAGTATTAATAATAATAGCTTTGTTCAATATTTTACAGTAAAATATTTCTATAAAATATCAATACAATAAAACAACATGATCTTTTCAGACTAATTTATGTTATGTATTTACACAAAAACTTAAATCTTAAGATCAAGAGAATTTTGATATACATTCCTTACTTAAACAAATTCTTTAAATGCAAATTTTCATCATTAACAAAACTGTGATTAAACTAAAGAGAGAGGGAAATATACTTTCTAATTTTTGTGATTGCCTTCATCCAAATATTAAAATACAGAGTTAAACGGAACATTGTTTTGCACCTAGAAAAATCATACATTATCATACTCGAATTTCACCAGAATACAGATTAATATCATATTTTGTCATGTTATAATTGATGTGCCCCATTATTGTTCAGGTCAAACAAATAAACACTAACATTTGTAGAACAAATGAGAATTTTTTAAGCAAATATTTAAGAAAAGCTCATTTTAAAAAAAGTTTATAAACACTGAATATTTTAACAATAGATAATATTCAAACAGTGAAACATTTAAATCATTTATTAAATATTATATTTACCATAATAAAACAGCTTTTATAGTAATACTAACATTAAAACATTAGATCTAAGCTCTGTGCAGTGTAATAATTTTATTGTTTTTTACTCTGCAAATTTTCATCATTGTTGTAACATTACTTAAAACATTTTAGAAAGAAAATTCCTCAAGAATTAAAAACACATAATTGATTATATGCTTTTTTCATTTCCTTTTCAAATGAAGAAAATATTAAAATATTATAAAAATCTAAATCTAATCTTTGTTCTAGATGCAAGTCACTAGATTAAGAGCTTTATATGATGAACATAAAACTTTGACAATGTGGACAAGCTGTACAAGAAAGTCCTCTAATGTTATCACGAGGCTTTCAATAAGTTGAAAAAAGTGGATGGTGATTATGGTTCTTCACCATCAGTTTTTCAAATTTTTCTTTTCAGAATCATAGAACAACACATTTAATATATTGTATCACTTCCTGAATAACTTGTAGGAAAAATTAATTGATTTAAAATAGGCTGGAAGTAAAGCCAATCTTGCAAATAATTTTTATAAATCATTGACCAAAAAACAGTAAATTGAAATTTTGCAAGAAATTTTTTTATCTTAATTTGGGTGAATTTGAGTGTAATTTAAATTTTGAACATATGAATTACTTTTTCTAAGCAATGATAATAGTGTTTATATTTTTAGACAGTATTATTTATTTTTGGAGGTGTACAGAATTGAGAAATGGAAGCTGGATATTAGTTTAGATTCCATTCAATTTTAATTTACATAATATTATAATATTTAATTGTAAAAAGGTTTAAAGCTACTCTTGATGCATAAAAAATTCTAAACTCTTAGAACATACTAACAGTGTTGCTTACTCTAAGTTTAAAATATAACAAAGAACTGCTTTCTATGTACAACAGCTGGAGTCCAGCATTGGTCAGGCAATTTTGGATGTTACTCAGATTGTGATGTCATTTACAGAATGATGGAATTGCCAAATAAGAATAATGTAAGTCATTATCACTTAAGTTTAGATAGCAAATCTATATTAATTTAGTTAAATGAAATGAATAATTAATGAAACATAACATGTACATAAAAATACATTTTTGCATATTTATTAACTTAATTCAATTTATAAGTCTTACTTTTATTGATGCTTTACTGATTTGTAACGTATGATTTTTAAAGTTGTCTTATTTTTCATTTTCAATTTTCACATGTTTTAGAGGTTAAATAAAAGTAGTTAAAAGTTAGCTTAATGTTAGAAATAATACACTACACTTTTAATTAAGACATCCATTCTGTGCTTACAATCTGCTTTGAGTAAACTATATTCTCAATATGGAAGATGTAAAAATTAGTATCATCCTTTTCATATACAACAAGAGTTTTGCATTTATATGGTAGTATTTACAAGAAAGTGTTGTAGGCTCGAACTTCTCAGAAAATGTTCTTTTTCTTAAAATTTAGACTGCATTATAAATCCAAACAATCTCCACAGCTCGGCAGATAATAAAAAAAACATGCTACACATATGTAGGCCTAGTAACAGAAATTTACTTTCAATGCTGGGGTTAACATTTTTGACAACTATTAGACATAAATTTTATCTCAAGACTCTATAGTTGCCATTGCATAACATATTTATGAGAGATTCTATTGCAAACGCTCTTCATGTCCTGTCCATCATCACAATGAGATTCAGAAGAGATATCAGAACATATTTGCAAGTCATCTTTTCCAAGCGCTGAATTAGATGTGCTGAACTAATCCTGGTTGCCAGATTTGATCCCCAAAGATTTTTTCCAAATGCTTTTTTTAAAAAAGAACATATGTAAGAAAAACAAGTCTTTCACTGTAAAAAAGCTTTGCCAGAAGAATCATTATGGAAACTGAATAAATTCAAGATGTCATTGATAGTTTAGAGCACATGTAGCATTCCAAGTAGCATCAATGTAATGTATGGAACAAAAACTTTGAGTATTTCCTACAGTAACATTATTTATAAAAAAGTAATTTATCCAGAAATAAATAGTAAATAAAATGAAAAATGATCGTTGTTTATCGTACATTGCCTATAAATTTAAATATCATTCAATGGCATTTGGAATCAATTGCAATTCTATGTTCCGGTAAGATTTTTTTATTCTTTTCAAACACCTAAACTGTTCTTTCATTTTGTTGACTTTTTCTGAATCACCCAGTATACCACAGATAGTCTTCTGAATAAACAGCCATCAGTTTTCATCCTCTGACCAACAGTAAATGATCATTTCTTACCTTTACCCTAACTCCTTCCAATCCTACAGCTATTATCCAATTCATTCATCACAACAAAACATTAAATCAATGAGGTTTCTCCCTCTTGGAGAACTTTAATCAACCTATAAAGCAATTTTCCTCTCTAGAAATTCTACATCACATTGAATAACTTTCACTTATGTATCATGGAACAATTCACACTTGGCAATAAACTTTGCAAAGAGTAAGTCGGTACAGTTTGAATTTTGAGCTATTACACCATGAAGCACACCTACCTTAACCTGATTTTTAGTACAAGTTGCATTATGGATAGTAGTTTTTACAGTAGTAACTCATCTTTGAGTTATTAAGATAATAACAACTGTTTCTATTCAATCACTGAAGTTCACAACAAAACTTGTACACATATCAAAAACCAATGAAGTTATTTTTTAAAAAGTTTTAAAGTCTAGTCTAAAGGGGTAGGAGATAATGAATTCATCAAAAACAAAAATTACTTTCAAAAAATGCCTCTTTCAAATAATATAGAGATGAATAAAAAACATGAAACAAAAACAAAGAATTATAGAATGCTTACTTGTTCACGAAATGCTGGAGCCTCTTCTTCAAATCCAATAAATTTGAAAAATGCCTCCACATTTTCAATACTCCATTTTCGGGCAACAGGTACTGATGTGGGATATTCTTCTAAGCTGTAACAATGAAACATAAATAATCAAATAATTCTGTCACTCATAAAGCACATTTCAGAAAGATAATATAAGAAAAGGAGAAAAAACATAGTTCAGAAGAAATTGAAGTTTTATTACAATATAGAGTAAGAAAGTAATACCTATATTCACAGATAAAGGACACTGTGTACATTTTTTAAATAGTAATAGTAAATAGTAATCAGTAAAGTTTTAAAAAGAAATAAGGTAATAATAAAGTAAGTAACACAAAGAATAGACTCTACACATGCTTATTAAAAAATATTCAATAACTAGCAATTTATTCATAAAGAAACACACACAAAAACTTATAATCAGCTATATATATATATATAAAGTTGTTTTGAAGAAAACTGTATAGTTAGATTTATTAATTTTTTAAAAACAAAATTTTTTAAACATTTATTTTTGAAAAATTTGCATGAATATATTACATTCAGCATTAATTATTTAAACAATTCGCTAAGCCACAAATGGGGAGAATCAAAATTAAATAATTAAAATATCAGCAACTTTTTGCTTCAGTGTTTTTAGTTCTAAGCATGGCAGAAAAACTGCTGCAATTATAAATATTCCTTTTTTGAATTCCAAATCTGTTAACACTAAAATTTTATTCCTAATTTTAAATTATGTCCTTTTTTCCTTCCTGCATAATCCAATAATTTGCTACAAGTTTCCTGAAAACTTGTATCTAAACCCAATCAAAAATAAAGTAAAATTTTTTTAATAGAATTCACAGATTAGTAAAATAGCATAAATTGTATATTTTATTAATCAACTAAAATAAATCAAGCTTGACTTACGTCTTATGAAATCCTTCTTTGAAAGGATGAGCAACAATAGGTTCAACATTTAAATCAACAACTAAAAATATAAGAAAACTTTTAATAAAAATATTCTTTTTTGCAAGATAAAAAAGTTACGTATACACAATGAAAGAAAATAATTTGTCATACAAAAGAGAAAGATTCAGTTCTGACATTTATATAAGTTGTTATACTTATTCACAATTTTAAGCAAAATTTAAATCCTCTATTTGGAAAGAAAAAAAAGTTATAATAATTAATATTAAGAAAATCATAATTTTATCTAATGAAATCCTTAAAATTCTAAAAAAAGTCAATGTGGTACACCGAATTCTTAATAAAGGGATAAATAGCAATTGGAAATGCATATACTATATTTGGAAGTAAGAAATTTAATAAGGTCAATCGATGAAACCCTATCTTAAGCAGTGACTTATTAATCTTTTGAAACATTTTCCCTAAATATAAAATATACAAAGATGAGAGTGTAAAAACTTCAAATAATATTTTTAAAAAAAATCTGAAGACAAAAACTTATTTTCACAAACATTATAAATTTTTTTAGATTTCATTACTTTAGTATAAACAAACAAATAAAAAAAAAAAATAAAAATAAAAAAAAAAGACAAAATATTAAAATGACATTTTTCTATTTCCTGAAAAATATACTTAGAGTAATTGTACATCATTTTGTTCTTTCATAGTTGTGATTTAAAATTTATAATAGTAACTTTTAAACAATGATTTTTTAATGAAGCAAGTAAAAAACATACAATATTGCATTTAAGCATATTTATTATATAAATACATTACTTATATTACTTACATTACATTACTTATATAATATTTATTATAAAAAATACACAATATTGCATTTAAGCATATCCTACAAACAAATTAAAGAGAATAAAATTTTTAAGAGAACTAATTTAAATCACAAGACAATTTTTAATCATCAAAAATATTACCTGTAATCTCCTCTTTGATTTTAGGAATTTTGTTCTTATCTACAGTTGTATCACATGTACAACAAAGCCAAGGACCTACAAAAATTGAATTTAAAAATTAATTAATAATTTACCTGGTATTTTGAAATATAATATATATATATATATTAAGACAAATGTAGTAAAAACATGGATTAAAAGGGTTTTTAAAAATAAAAATTTCAAGTAAATCATATGAGCATTAGAAATTAATAATTAATTACAAGAACACTTTAGCAATTTAATAAATTATGAAAACAATTCGAGTAGTTATAATTATTGCCAAGAAATAATATAGATAACTAGATAAAATTTATTCTGCATATTAATTGACACATGTACTTAATATTGCAAATGACAGCTGTTAATTTTGATTTGTTTGGTTTCAGGAAGCCATATATTAAAGTAACCTGCAGTATCAAAGTTTTAATTATTATCCTGGGGTATTGTAAAGTTTTAATTAAAACTTATAGTGGTATATAGACACTTAATTTTTATTTATTTTTCTTAAGATTTCTCTACATAGTTGTTATACAGAGTTGTACAATACTTTCAATGTTTATTGGCCTGCCATTGTGCTCTGTCTTCTCCATATTGTGGGTTACTTCAATCCATGGCTTCTTGAATTCCAAACAAATCAACATTAATAACTGCAAGTTACAACATAATGTACAAAAGAATAAAATAATATGCAGATTAAATTTTATCCAGATATCTTGGCTATTTCTTAGTAATAAAAATTTTATGATATTCCTGCACACAATTGGCATAACATGAAATACTTTTTTTTTAAAAAAAAAAAAGCACTAAAAGATATATTTGCATAAACATACCTGTAGGTTTGGTAGTAATGATAGGATCATGACAGTTCATATGATATCCATTGAAACAAATGTAACAAGTTAACAAATCATTCTGTAAAGATATAAAAAAAAATCTATTAATAGAAAAATAACATAAATAATATTTAACACTACTAACCTTTCTCCATTTATATTTCTTCAAAAAAAAATTTGATCTTCACGAACATACTAAGAACTTTCAACAAAGGAAAATGCAGTAAAAGAAATAAAAATAAATTGTAACTATTTTACATTTAATATTCCTATTTAGCAAAAGCATTTAG
Source organism: Nephila pilipes (assembly GCA_019974015.1). Lineage (NCBI taxonomy): Eukaryota > Metazoa > Arthropoda > Arachnida > Araneae > Nephilidae > Nephila > Nephila pilipes. The sequence goes on from BMAW01048740.1 coordinate 108,736, forward strand.
AAATCAAAACTAGTCCAATTTTTAAAAAGAGATATACATTCATTAATATTGTATGTATCCTTTAAATAATTCCCCTTCTATTTTTTGTCAGGTATGTTTACCATTTAGTAAATTAAAATTTTCAATAAACTTATCATTTCAAGTAAGCAAGCATAATCCTAGCATACCCTTAAAAATTTCTATAAATCCTTTAAAATTAACTAACAATTGAGCATAAGAGCTACATTAAAAGAGAGAGAGAGAAACAGAATTCAAATGCTTTTATGACTTTTACCTCCTTATAACTATTGAAATTAAAATTTATATAAAAAGGCTAGAGTTCCAAAAAAGAAAATTAAATTTCGAAAGTTCATATGATTAGAATTATGGTCAGAGTGTCATAGTTTGTGCTCAAGAAGCAACAAAAAAAAAAAAAAAAAAAATTGAAATACTTTCCGAGTAGAAAAAAGCCAGGAGCTACCATTTTGATAGCTGAGAGGTTTAAAATGCATTTTGCTCAACCAGACAATGGTTTAAAGTTTTGATCGAGCAAGGTACTAATTCATTTTTGCACTAGTTTGACCAAGAAGGTGGATTTACAAGATATCCATTCCCTGACTCTAGTCAGGAATAGTTGTAAGAAAAGAACTTTGAAATTTCTTTAGCAAAACCAGAAAATTAAAAAAAACGCATTACAATTACAATTTTTAAGACAATTTATTGAAAAAAACATTTCTAAGGAGCTTTTGCAGACCCTAAAATTTATTACCATTAAATTTTATGTTAATACAATTTAAAATTAATTAATGCAAGTACTGCAGATGTGAGATCACAATCAAACCATAACTATTAAAGGTTGAATTACACAAGAGTGAAGTCAAATATTTTTAATAGGTAAAAGGCAAAAAAAGTCAACTATGTGCAGAGCCCTCCTGAGTTTTGACCAAGGCCAATGATGCTTGATTTTTAAGGCATAATTCGAGAGACCAACCCCCCGCTCCGCACATAGTGCACTACGGGTTGATTTTTAAGGCAAATGGGAAAATCATTCTGCTGCTTAGGAGTATTAGAAAATTCTTATCAATAGGGACAAACATCAATTCATTCTTATCAATATGGTGCAACATTGTCTGAATGGAAAATGCAATGAAATAACTTTAAAGCATACTTCTAGTGTTTCAAAAAGTGGTTACACCTGATTTATTCAATATAAAGATGATTTTTTTTGTAAGTTTGCTTTAATCCATTTTTCTTATTATCTAGTTAACCCTGATTTTCAATATCCCGACTGCCTCAGATTCCAATTAATGAGATTTTACGAATTATATTATGAAATAACTAAATACATTCAATAGAATGTAATTTCAAAAGAATTCTTTTCAGTAGCCTACATGGTTGATTTTTAAAACTGGAATTGATTTTCATTTCTTTCTTCACTATTCTCTGAATAGTGCATAAAAGTGATTCTCAAACTTTAATAAGCATGTATACAAACAGCCTAGATAAAAAAATAAAAATACTTGCATATTATTGGAACCATTTTGGAAATGCAATAGTGAAAGAGTGTGTGTGCCAAATTCTGATAGTCTAGTGTCAGTGTTTCCTGGCAACCACCCAGATGATTTCTAGTTTTGTTTCAGCAAACAGCATAACTGTTTTTGTCATCATTTGCATCAGATAAAAAAAAATATTTATGTAACAGCAGCCTTATATAAAACTGCAGAGTACTGACCATAAAAAAAGGCTTTTTTTTAACATTCTGAATAATGAAAATAAAAAACAAGATACCATTAAAAATCATCATACATAGCATATTTACAATGTTATTTTAGATAATGCTATGTATGATTTGTGATATTGAGCTATCAAGTTAAGTAAAAGTTCTCTTTTACACACCTGCTTCATTTAAAAAAAAACTAACAAAAATCTTCTGCCAAAACCCAAGTAATAAATATCCACAACTTTCCTATTTTCTGGCTCCATCACCCGATACACGACATCTTAGTTTAGTTTTTATTAACGTCGCACTGGAAGCAACACGAGGGCTATTGGCGACGGACCTCATAATTTTGAACCACGGTTAAGTGACGAGGACGACACCTGAGCTGGCACCCCCCTCTCCTAACATCCACGCCACGCCAACCGATACACGACATCATAGTGAGGTATAAAAAACAGCACTCTGATGTTATACATCATTTTATTACATTTTGAAACTTGAATGATAAAACGCTGAATTGAGAAAACTGCTTATGTGTACAGCTTCTGCACATCAACATACACATACACTTTCTTCTTCAAATCCATAAAGCAAAGGATTATCTATCCCAATTGCTGGTTTGCTAATCTTTATACATCATAACTAGTTTTTTTCCAATAATAATTTGATAATTTCAAATATAACCTCAGAAATTTATTTGCTAATGAAATGAAAGAACGAAAATAATATCACCAAGAAACCTACTCAAATACTTTACTAGTAATGCTGTATGAAACAAAAAATCATAAAAACCTTAACTAAAATGATCTACATCAAATAATAATCAATCACAAATTATTTGATTTAAATTAATGATCTTCTCATCATTGTAATGTTTTCAAAACAAGTAGTTTTTTGTAAAAACATAAGAAGGGACATAAATTTACTTTTGTAAAAAAAAAACATTTTTTGGATATTATAATAGGAACTTTTATTTAATAACCAGAAGGTATACCAGAGAAGCTTATAATCAAGGGAGTACATTGAAGACTGTTGACATATCACCACAAATTCTGGATAGATAAGTCGCTGTTTATATGTGTTTAAAATTTGAAATTTAACACCCACAGTGTATTTGAAAGAATTTTATTTTCCCTCTCTTTAGAACTTTGCTAATTTAAATCATAAATTACATACAAGTGAAACAATTAATATAGAATTCACAGTGCCATTTTGGCTCCATACAGGGGCTCACGTTGTACTAAGGCAGTGCAATAAGTTTGAAGTCCTATGAAACTAGCCTTACAATGCATGTATAGTTAATTGTCTTATGGGTTGATAAAACATGATAATCAATCCAAGATGATATGATTATATCATCTTTCATTATATAGGAAATAAAAAAAAAAAGAAAAATAATGTAGAGACATTGAAAGAAATGATTTAAAAGTGCTGAAAAAGACATTGATGATCATTTGTTTATTTAATTATAACATCGATGCATCAGATCTTAAAAGTTTTGTATAAATAAACAGTTTTTAATTTTAAAATTCTATTTAATTATCTAACTTATACATTTTTTTCATATGGTAATTTATGGAGATAAAAAAGTTTACCAAGCCCATAAAATAGAAATCAGCAGAGAATAGAAATAATATTTAATATTCTAATAGAAATCAGCAGAGTTCATTTTTGACAAGTTTAAGGCTAGATGTTTATTTTTTGTTAATTTACATATTACTGGTTATAGTTATGTTGTAAATGTTATCAAATGCTGCCAATGATGATTACATCAACATGGAAGAGAATTGTAGAATAAATGAGTTTTCAGTATCTTGTTTTGGAATCCTTTGCTGCAGTATAGGCAGAATTGCAGCTTATCTGGGGGACTTCTGGTTTTTGTTCACTCAATTATCATGTGTGCACCATATACAGCAAGACGACTTAACAACTCGAAATTACAATTATATCATCATGTTGTATTAACAAGAATATATATTCTTCACAGTGATAATGATAAAACTTTACATGTCTCTTTGTCTTTAAACAGCTGACAATCTATATACATAAAAACTAAAGCCACAAGCAACATATTTCAAAATTAGTCTATTATAGCAGCGCCCGATGATTGATCGCCAAACAACTAAGAAAAATTGCCAAATAAGTTGCATCAAAAGATAGGCGTCACGAGTTTGGTGACGACTTGGCATAATCATAATTTGACGGGCACCGCTATAATAGACAAGTACCAAAAATATTAATATATGCCAATTAACATCCGCATCTCAGATAAAAATAGCCTCATATGAAACTGATTTCCAGCTAATTTAAATATTTTATAGCTGTTTAGCAGTAAAAGGTTACATAATCTTTATTAATCATGATTATGTAATAAATGTATAACTTATGTACTATTTATTCTTTGAATACTTAAGTATAATATTTTTATTTGGGGAAAAAATTGGTTTTATTAGGGAAAAAAACTGATACACACCCTAATATAAAATTTAAAAATTTATAGATTTTTAAAAAGAGATCCTCAATTTCAAACTGTGTTCAAACCTAAAATGAGAAATGGCAGTTAAAAACTACACTATGTTTTTATGTATGACTTCAGTTGAGTATAAGAAATAAATAAATAATTCCTGGAAGGTGGATGTGATGAAATGTACTCAAAAAACATTAATGATACATTAAAATACATACATGTATAATGCAAATCATCTAGCAGAATATACAACTTTCACAACCTTTTCCTTTTTTTCCATTAGAAATATAAAATATACTTTATAGAAAATGTGATTAAAATTTTATTACTTACTGATGAACTAGTTTCACCACACACATGGCATGTTTTACAATCAGGACATTGCCAATTCTGAGAATCAGGATACTTCTCGTATAATAGTTTTGTATATTCCATGCAGCTAGGATGAGCTAAACAATAATAATAATAATAAAAAAAAAATTAAGCAATCGCCAGAAAATGAGAATACATAAAATGAAAAAAAACTAATTTAGACCATTTGTAAAAATGAAAATTAATTCAATGGGTTCACTTTACAGATGTATTCTTATAAAATGTTAATTACTATCAATACAATAAGTTATTAAAACAATTGCAAATTACATTTGAAAAATCTAAAATAAAAGTTTTTCAACATAGATTTTAATTTTTCTAAATTCCATATTGCAGTGTATACTTAACCTTTGAATTCCTTCCTTCCCCCTTCTCAGTTAGCTTTTTCCATTTGAAGTTTTATTTCTAATTAAGTTTTGAATCTCAATTCCACTAAAGATTACAGAAAGGATAAATGAAGATTCTTAAATATTAAATGTTACACAAGCATTCAAATCCACATGTATAACATGACATAAAAGATTAGATTTTTAGTTTAGTTTTTATTAACGTCACACTAGAAGCAACATGAGGGCTATTGGCGACAGACCTCATAATTTTGAACCTTGGTCAAGTGACGAAGACAACACCTGAGCTGGCAACCCCTCTCCTAACTTCCCCACCACACCAACGGGAAGACTTTGGCATCAATCCCGGCTACATACACAGCGGGTCTTTAGCGGCCAAGGATCAAACCCGCCACTGAACAAAAACCGCCGGCCACAAATCCAAAACCATGACCACTAGACTACTGCGGCCCCAACATGACATGAAAGTTAAGAGAGATATTGACTAATTCAAATCCCAATTTAAACATAGTTTAAAATGAGTTTTGAGTACTAGTATAAAACACTGTTGACCATGAAAGTCAGCATAAATCCAATTAAACTCACACCAATATTAAACCAATATAATCATAATTTGGTGACATTTTTCTGGTTTGGCAAAATGGCCAGCAGGATCTTACCAAAAATACAGAGTTATGAGGCTTATAATGTAATTCAATCCAAAAATTCATCTTTCATTACTTACTCATTTTAAATTATCATTTTACTTATTATTTAAAGTAGAATTTTAAGAATTAATAGAATACAAATAAAAATTATGATACAGAAGAGATTTAAAAAGCCTAGTATAAGACACATCATAAAATATATTACTTTTCAAAATTGCAACAAAAAAAAATCTCCACACAACACCAACAGGAGGACTTAGCCCTCAATCGATTTAAAGTATATCAGTTCCACTACATGTGAGGTCTTGCTGGTAACAGGACTCAAACCAATGACTCAAAGGAAATAACTCAGAATGCGAGTTTGTGACCATGACCATTACACTACAATGGCCACTCAAAGTAGGTGGAATGAACTATATTATGTCATGATCTTTAAACTGTGACATGACAGAATACAATCTTTTTCCTGTGAGAGAGAAAGAGAATGACAACTTTTTTCCTAGAGTACACAAGTCCTATGATTTTAGAATGAATTTGATTAACACCGAATTTATACAGCAAAGTTTCAAAAAATATACTATCCATGTCAAGTTCTCTGCAAAAAAATGTCTCCAAAATAATCATAACCAATCAAAGTGTCATTTTCATTGGACTGAAAGAACATGAAGTCTTATCCAGGATAATATTTGAACTTGATAATAATCCTATTTTTAACCAGTTCAATTGCAAAGTAGAAAAAAAAATTCTATTTTACCTTTTGCCCCACAATCTTTACAAGTGAGCAATTCTTCAGGCTCTCCTTTTCGGTTTCGAGTAGCAGAGAATAAACAATAATCACAGCGACTTGGAAGAGACTCTTCACTTGAATTGCTCGAGTTTTCTTGGCACACACTTTCTGTGTCAAGTTTGAGTCGCTAAAAATTGATTAATAAAATCATAAGTTTACAGCAATCTTCAGTTTGTTACCTTAAAATAGGCACTCAAAAATAATCTTGCTCCAAATAAATGGCAATTCTCCATAAAAAGCTTCCTTTAATGTTACTGCCTACTTTCCTTTGAAGAGAGAAAAACTTATTTTCACTTCATTTTAATAAAGATAAAAAAAAATGTTACTTTATCAAATATCATGCTTATGCATGATTAACAGGTGTTCTTGAAGTACCTATTTGAGGGCGAAAAAAGCCTTGCTTAAGATTTGAAAAAGGTAAGTGTATAAATTGGAGAAAAAAAGATGATTTGTCTAAAAACAAAATCTCATCTAAGCAGAAATAATATCAGAACAATCAATTTTTTTTTATTTGCTCTTAAAAACAGAAAAATATTTCAGCCTTCAACACTGAATAATTATGAAAGCAAATAAAAAGCACAAAAACATCTGTTAGTTTTTAAATCCAAATAGAGAATTGATCATGAATAAAAACCTGATCTGAATAAATACATAATTCACAAATGAAAATAATAATAATAATTGTCTGAAATTTTCTCATAATAAATCTTGCATACATCACAGAAATTTTTTTATGAATACATTTGTAACATATGACACCCATTTAAACTTATGCATTAATTAAAAAAAACTATTCAGATTAAATTTTAGAAATAAAAATTGGGGATTATATGCTTAAAACATCCACATATACTTTTCTATTTCACAGCACAGGCAATAAAAGCACCAAAAATGATACAACCAACGCCAAATGGAAAGCATTTTTTTTATACTGCTTGTTGTCACCAAGATATTTGTGTCAGCCAAATAAAAAAAGGAACCCATCTACCTTTATACAATATTCATTAACTGCATCTGTTTCCATTTGGTGTGTTTTGGTATGCAACTTTTCATGCCAATGTTCGAACATGCTGATTGTTGTGTTACACCTAAATGCTACACATATTAAGTTGAAAGGAAAAACAACCAAACTTAGCAACTAGGTCAAAATCAACAATAATTATAAGAACTACAACACTCGTTTTCACAATTAATGATTGATTTGCCACATCCCAAATAAAGATTATACAGTGGGTATTGGGAAAAGAACTTGAAATTCTAAATCATGGTCAAATGACGAAGATAATATCTATGCTGAATGTGCAATATCACACTCCAAATGTCCAAAACACATTAATGAGTATTTCAGGCTCAATTACATGTAATTAATAGTTAGCCCTATTTTTTTTACTGGGTTTTAAAGAAAGAATGCATCAAATTGGTAACCCATTAACTACGGCTACATCACTTCAGCTATTAGTAGCTTTGGTGAAATTTTCAAGATAATGACAAATTTTCATTTTTCAATACAATATTTAAATATAAAATTCACTAACTTAAGAAAAAAGATGTGTAAAAATTTAATTTATAGCATCAATAATTCACAATGGACGGGAGTATGGGATTCTAGCATCGATTTACATTGTGTAATTTGAAATGTATTAGAGGCTGTATATGCCTGGACACCATGTTTATACACCATCACTGACCAGTAACAGTGATGATCGTGAGGTAACAATGAAATAGATATTCTGCCTGTGCAGTCTGATTTTAATGGAAACTGGATTGCTAATCATGTAAACTATTAAACTTCACAATACTCATTGTTTTCAAACCAGGAATAATTTCTCTAATACTCCTTTCATACTCATTTTTCCTTCCTTCCGACAACACCATTCCAACCATTAGGTAATGATTCTATTCAAACAGTGTGATTTCACAATGGACCCTCGACTATCGACCAAGTTTAACTAAAAACATCAGTCAAGTGTCCAGTTGACTGATTAAAATCAGTAACACTGTGCAGAGTACAGTTACCAGAAAAATGGTTAGCAATTTGGGCGATTTAACGCCAAGAAAAAATTTCGTCTCCAAGTAGTATCCTGAAATGGGATCCTACATATGTGGGGTCTATTAAAGTTTTTAATTATTTTGAGACAATACAAATTTCTTTTATCATACTTTACCGTCTATTTCATTTCGTACGACAAAAAAAAAAAATACTTGTAGAAAAAGTCTTACTTTAGGCGGGGTATTCTCTGATTTCTTTGGATTTTCCACAATGACTTTCTCAGGAGTATTACCGTCCGAAAAATTACTTCTTAAAGGAATAAATTCTCCATTAGGAAGTTGATGTAGATTATGCTTCTCCACTTCTTTTTCTAAAACAGCTCGCAGAGTAGCATGATTCAGATTCGACTGGGAATCTCTTTTTAGCAAATATTGTTCTATCTCTATCATGGAAGCACTGCGAAGGGGTTGGTCTTTGCCAGGCATTGTTAAGGCTCGAACGGATTCAAGAACAACGGAAGATATATCGTTAGAATTATAGAAACTTCCATAAAATTGCGTCTTTGTTTTAACCCATTTCGCAGCGTTCCGGTAGCTCGTATTTCCTTTGTAATCCACTTTGACGACAGTTCCTTCGTTGACAAGCCTAGCTAATTCTTCATTAACGGCTGCCCCTTTTAACCCATGTCGTCGTTCCAGCATGTGGCATATTCTGTCCAAGTCTGGTCTAGCTTTCCTTTTTCGAAGTTGATCTATGGCATCTAATATTAAAACTCCACATTTTTGATCACTCATTGTTTGGAAATCTCACTTCATGAAACGTTTCTTGTTTACTCTTCCGAGCCAGACACCCGCAAGAGGATATTTTCTTCAGTTCATTTTCGGTATTTTATTTTAAATAAATATTGGCCTCGCGCTTGCTTGTTTGTTTCTCTAAATTAAAATTACACATGAGAGATGTTGAATAGGAATACATCAAATCCCATGAAGAAAATAAAAAAGGTTAAAACAATCTCAAAGGATAGAAACAATGGGGGCAAGAAATGACTTCCTTGAAGTTTTCTCAGAAGGGACTGGCGCATGTTTTAAAATAAAAAAAAAAAGTACTGACAATCCAATGGGCATAATTCGAAGAAAGAAACTCAATAATACTGCAATGTACGTCCATCAAACCAGTTTGAATAGAATTCGTGTAGCTTAGAGAGGCTTGGAACAGAATTTACAACCTACTCGTCCCAATCGAAGAGCGGCAATCGCGTTGTCATGGTCACAATCTCAACAGGCATTCTTTCCACCACCTCATGAGTTCGAATTCTGATACTAAAGACCCGTAGTATAATGGACCTAGTCCATATTAAATCTGTTATATTCGTTGGTCATGGTGTAGAAATTGGGGGGGGGGAGATGCCAGCTTAGCTGTCGTTCTCGTTCAAAATGAAGAAATCCATTGCCAATATCCCTCTCTGTTGTTTCTAAGTGTGAGGTTAATAATTATCATTGATAATATTTAACATGACGATTTGATCTCTATAGTGATGTAAATTCGATGGTTAAATGAGTTAATGAATAAAATTACACATAAAATAGTACCGCTTTATAGGTAAATTTAGAGTGCAAGTATAAAATAGCAAGTACTACCAAGGAGCTCTAATTATATTTCTTAATTCATTATTTAGACAAATTTGTATTCTTTTCAGGTAGAAATTAAAACACGTCCAGATGGAAGAGGCAGAAAGTATGATTCATTTGTAATTCTTTTAAAGAGCAGAAACAGGTGCCGAACTGCTCGTTTATTCATACAAGGAACAAGCTTACAAGCTTTTTGCTCATTCCAAATAACTTTTGAATGTAACTTTCTGAATTCGCAATCTTGATTTTTTATTGTTTGCTTCAATTTGAAAAATCTTCAACCTCTGAAAGCAGATAATTCCCAAGGGTTAGAAGAACTGTGATTGCAGGTAAATTGCGCTTATTTTTACTACATCCGATTGGTCATTTAAAAAGTATAAGTGAAAGGAGTAGTTTATTTTATCAGTAACACATATAATGAAACAAGATGAGATGTTAAGAAAAAAAAAATAGGGTTGAATTATCAAAGTATGAAACATGACAAATCTCTTCGAGATGTTGTAATATCATATAGCTAAAGTCTTAATGCTATTCGATGAGTTATGATAATAGTAAAAATAATTAAAAGAAAAAGCTCTATGTAAAGTTCTGCAAAGAACAGATTTTTGAATGATCATTACTAAATTACTCAAATAAATATAAGAAATAAAGTAGCAGTGAAATATCGATAAATGGATAATAGTAAACTTTTCCGATATTAAAATTAAAGGAAATGATAAATCATTAAATTGGATATATTTAAGCTAAATGTAATTAAAACTAAATCAAACGATAAATTATTAAAATGAATATTATATCAGCTACGTATAATTAAACTTAAAGCAAATGAAAAATTATTAAGTTAAATATATTTAAGCTAAATATGATTAAAATTAAAGCAAACGATAAGAAAATTGAAAAGTGATTTGGTTCGCCAAAATTCCCCCCCCCAAACAAAACAATAGCCTTTGGGTGGCTAAAAATAAAATTTAGACTAAATCCTTCTAAATGTTTATCTATAATAACACAAGGGTTATTGGCAACAAATCTTGTAATTTTGAGCCTCGGTAATGTGACGAGAACGTAATCTGAGCTGGCACCTCCCGCTTCAAACTTTCATACCATGCAGCTTGGGACCTCAACAGATTTTATGTGTATCAGCCCCGCTAAATGGTGGGTATCACTTGACAGAGGTTCAAAATTACGATGTCTGTCCCCCATGTTGCTTCTGAGAGCGATGTTAAGTGCTTCGAAACAACGACGATTAAAAAAAAATTGTGAAATAAATTGGAAGAAAGAATGTCATCGCATCATTCATAATGTCTGCATGAAAATTAGAAACTACGACTTGCAATTTTGAAAATATATACAAACATTCCGATTGTTTGAATATTAGGTAATGTAAACTTACCTAATATTCAAAAATTTGGCGAAGCTCCTGCAGAGCTGTAATTCGCCACATTCCAGTATCAGATGTGACGGGTTCAACTCGAAATAAAATTCTTCATTCTTTAAAATTTAATTTATTACTACACGACGTCACAGAACAGCACAAGAAGACGGATATTACAGAACACATAAAACATTTTGAACAGTTAAAGTAAACATATCACACACGCTCAAAACAAGAGCTTCGAAGAAAACATCACAGTTCCACTACCGTCTGCCACACCCAAAGTTCAACTGGTCCCAACGGATAGTATTCATTCGCGCCAATCTTCGGAACTCTTTTCTTCCAGCCGACCGTATCACAGCAGCATCGAGAGACGACTCTGTGCTGCCATCTATATTAGGAATGGTCAATTAAGTGATTGAAGTCTTTACAGACTTATATTCCTCCCCACCTGGAAGAAAACTTTTTCCGAATGTGAAGGGAAAAGTTTTTCACTTATGGCCAGGAAAGAAACTCAACAAAAGGCATGATTAGTATAAATGTTAAAAATATTTAAATTTGGATTCCGGAAATACTTGACCGATATCCGTACCAGTTCTAACCCAAATAGTGCCTTTACAAGGTTATCACAAATAAATTTTACAAAACAAAAAAAAAAAAAAATAAAGTAAAGGACGGTTAGACTGATTATAATAATAAAAAATAAAATAAAAATAAAAAAAAAAAATAAATCAAATAAAAAAATAAATGAAAATTAAATTTAATACAAAAATGCAAATATTTATTGATACATCAAGACATAAAATTGGAAATAAAAAAAAACTTAAGTTTAAGGAATTCGACTTAAACTATCGCCATTCCGATGTTCTTTCCCTTTTCTATGCATTATTTCCGTTAAGTGTCTTAGATGATCTTCCCATGTTTTTGAAAAGATAGCTACGTCATCTAAGTAAGGAACTGCATATTCTTCACATTTTTTTAATAAATTTGCCATAAGTCTACTAAAATAGTATGGCGCATTCTTCAGCCCGAAAGGCAACCTTAAGGGTCTGAAGGTACAAAAGTTTGTTACAAAAGCAAAATATCTTTGCGCTCGCTTGCTTAGTAGTATTTGCCAGTATCCTCTAGTGAGATCCAAAACTGATATATATTTAGCCGTTGATACTTTCTCTATCAGTTCTTTGATGTTTGGCAAAGGAAAATATTGCGTTCTGGTCACTTTGTTCAGTCTTCTATAATCTATACAAGGTCTTGCATCTTTTCCTGGAACTACCACAAGTATTAATCGAGACGTAAAATCAGACTCTCCTGGTTCGATTATATTCAGTTCCATCATTTTCTCAACCTCTGCTTTTAAGATATCGTTTTGTCGAGGTGACATACGATAGGCTTCGCCGAAATTGGTCTTTCGGATTCAAGTTCAATGTCCTGTTCAGCCAAATCGGTACATCCAGGTTGATTTGAAAATATGTCTCTATATTTACATAAAAGTTCTTCAAGTTGTTTTCCCTGATTTGGTGATAACTTGGAATTCCTCTGAATATCGTTTATGAAGGTTGACCATTCAGAAACATCGTTTTGAAGATCCAAACTGGGTATCTCTTCGTCTTCAACTTTCAAGTTTTCTTCTAAACACAATAAGTTTATATTTTCCGCTCTTTGACGATAAGGTTTTAGCATGTTGACATGATACACATGCATTTTATCCTTTTCTAGAAATTTAACAATAGATTTCGTTTCAGAAAGTTGTTGAAATATTTCTCCAGGGCCAATCGATTGGACAGACAATTTGTTAAGCCTGGACGGAGCCACGACCAAAACTAGATCACCTTTTCTAAATTGTCTCTTCACAGCCTTGAGATCGTACCCCAACTTCTGTTTCTGTTTGGCTTCTTCCATATTCTGGACAGCTAGTTCTTGACATTTCTTCATTCGATTGATGAGTCCAAAAACATAATCCACAGCATTATTTTCAGCTTGTCTTTCTTCAGTTAGCTTCTCGTATAATAACATAACAGGAATTCTTAAATTTCTTCCATGGACTAACTCTGCCGGAGAAAATCCAGTACTGTCATGTGTTACAGTCCTTAGGGCAAAAAGAGCTTGAGTGAGGACTCTCTCCCTATCTGGAACTGCTTCAAGACACAGGACACGAAGAATTATTTTCTGCGTTTTGTGCATCCTCTCAACAGGATTACTTTGTGGAGGATGAACAGAACTTCTTACAACTTTAACTCCAAATCTTTCCAAAAATTCTGTTATAAGTGCACTCATGAATGGTCGGTCTGTAATTCTCTTGGGAACCCCATTCTGCTGAAAATCTGTAACAACACATCCACAATAGTTGTCGAACATAGATCTGCCACAGGAATAGCGTCTGGATATTTGGATGACATGCATAATACCGTGATTATGTACCTGTTTCCTGATGGTGTTATTGGCAAAGGCCCACAGGCATCTGCGTTTAACTTCGTAAATATTTCAGTAATGACGGGAACAATTTTAAAAGGAGCTTTCTTTTTGTCTTGAGGTTTTCCCACTCTTTGGCATTTATCACAAGTCTTGACAAAATTTTCGATATCACTGAAACAATTTGGCCAGTAAAACGTTTTGAATAAAGCATCTTTAGTTTTAGTTGCACCAAGATGAACTGCTGCTCCTTCATGACCTATTGTCATTAAATTTGTTCTATGTTTTTCAGGAACTGCAAGTAGTTTACGTTTAGTGCCATTCTTGTCTTCTTTCGGGATGAACAGTAATTTATCTTCAACAATATATTTAGTTTTCTTTGCTGGCTCATTTTTAGCTTCTTCAAACAATTTTATTAATTCAGCACTTTCCTGTTGTTCTTTTCTAAATTCTTCATGGGATACTTTAGTAAGATTAAATCCGGAAGTTTCAGGTTCCAATTAAGGTAAGATATTGTCTTGATCATTTGAAGACTCTTCATCATTATCGTTGATTTCAGGAATAATTTCATTCGATGATTTTGGAATCTGATCATCATTTTCATTCAATCTCTTCTGAGCTCGAGTTTGAACAGCGTTCACCATATAGGCCTGAATTTCTTTATTCTTCTTTGCTTCTTCAAATAGCGCAGCAGTTTTATTTCCCAAAAGGTATCTTCCTTGATCTAATGAGTCTCTCAAAACAGCAGCTTTTGTTACTATGCTACCGTAGACACAATCCAACTCTACTTCAGCTACTGGCAAGCACACTGCGTTTTCTCCAAGAGGTGTACGAAGCCACACAGTTTCTTTCGTAAACATTGAAGGTCGGACATTTTTCCTGCAAATTAAATCAAGAGTTGCACCAGTGTCTCTAAGTATTGGCATTTCGATTCCATTTACTTTGCCTAAAGTTGTATATGGAGCCAGTAAATCACTGCAAGCGTTTCTGAAAGTTTCATTCGAAGCAACAGTTTCATAATTCTTCTTAAGTTTATCACATTGTGGTCAAAGATGTGAATATGACCCGCACTCGTAACATCTAAGCTGTTTTCTTTTCTCGAAATCTCTCTCGTGATATTTGTCATGGACAGGTTCCCTTTTAATTTGAGGTTTAGACTTGAAATCTTTAAACGTTTCTTTTGGTTTAAATCCACCATAATGTCCACTACTTTGGAATTTGTGGCCAATTTTCTTGGGGAACTCTCTTCTGAAACTTTGTCTAATACTTTCATATTCGTCCAATTTTTCTGCAAGATTATACGGAGTTTTCATCTTGATCCAATCATCGAGAAAATGCTCTCTCACTTCAGCTGGAACACGGTACTTCAATTGTTCGGTGATCATCAGATCTTTTAGTTCTTCGAAAGTTGTAACCTTTAAATCTGCGATCCACTCTGAAAAATAACTATTTAATTCATGAGTGTAGTTTCTCCATGACTTGTCTGCTGATTTTTGATGTCGGTAAAAACATTGCTTCAACTTTTCGCTGTTTAACTTGTACCTCTTCAATATAATATATTTAACAAAATCATAATCGTTAGCATTTTCCACTGGTTTTCGGGCTAGCATATTAGAGAGCTCTGCTGGCAAGACCGCCAACAAGTATGCTACCCAATCCTTCTTCGGTACTTGAGCAAGTTCAGCTTTTCTCTCAAAATTTATCAAATATAAACCCATCTCATCATTATTTTCATATAACTTGGGGTAATTTGATTTAGCTGTATTTTCGGTCCAAGATCGATTCTTCTTCCTGACTCATCATTTAGTGACTGATTCATCTGTGATAATTCTAATTTTTTCATCTCTAATTCATGCTGTTTGTCTTCCCAAGCGATTCGCTCCTGTTCTTTTCTATCACTAATGACTCTGTCAAGAATTATTTTAACTTCTTCTACATACAACTGACTATTCAGAATTAATTTCTTTATTTCGGCAACTTTACTAGAAGGATTTACTTCAACCCCTATTTCCTCACAAATTTCCAATAAATCAAGTTTATTACCTCTGGCTAAAAACGCCATGATTTACGGAAAGAAGATCGAAATACTCAAAAAAAATTCAAATTAACTTATTTTATATAAATCTAATTTTCAATTCAAAATGAAAAAGTTATGCCTAAGTTTATAACTCTTAAATTTTCACAGACATATGTAGCACTTTACAAATCAATACTATAAATTTTTTTTTTGAAAAATTATAAACATTTCTACAATCACTAAGCTTTATCAAAATATGACATTCTATAAAAAGTTCAAAATAAACAAAATTCAAATATGTTACTGTACTATCCAAAACGAAACTAAATGCAAAAAATAATTTAAATGATTTAATAACCTCTTCACAAGTCATATAATAGATATATTTATCATACTTAAAGAACACAATAATAAGAAAAAAATATTTTCCAACTTTTGGGTTTTATCAATACTTTCTTATTATGAAGGTTATAAATAAATCGTTCACATCGAAAGAAATATTTTACGAAACACTTTTCAATTCACAAAATTTAATGTTATCTCAATATTTCTTTCAAATCAAAATAATCTGAATCGCAAATTCTAAATAAATCTTACAATACTACTCAATAAATAATCAAACGATTCCTCTTTATAACAAACAAAAACTCAATTTCCTCAACTATTAATTCTAAAGGAAAATTCAAATCTTAACTACCATTTCAAAAGGAAGTTAATTGAAAATAAAATTCTAATTCAGAACAAAATAAGCAGTTAACTTTTGCTTTAAATAACAAGAACACACAATTCACTTTCGTTTTCAAATTCAACAACAAGAACCAAAAAATGCAGATATTTAAACAATATATTCCAAAGCAAAATTTAATACAAAATATGAATTTAGAATTATTTCGTTTTAACATAAAATAAATGCAAATTCTCTTAAACAATATATTCTTTTAAACAACAACAAATGCAAAAGTCAAACACTATATTCAAAATTACATTCAACTTTCGTTTTCCAACAAATTCTTATGATAAATGAAAATTCTTAAACAATCAATTCAAAAACCAGCTATTAATACAAAAAGTGAGTAGTAAATTGATTAAAATATACTTTCATTTTTTATCAAATCATTGATATGCCTTAAACAAATTATTCAAACCCAAAAATTAATGCAAATTATGAGTCAAGAATTTAATTTAATCATAGGTATTATTCAGATAGAAATGGTACTTACCGATATCTTCATTATTTTATTTGGTAGAAAGACTGATTTAAATTCGTCCCGACGCTGCCACCATTTAACTATTCTGTGACGAGTTCAACTCGAAATAAATTATCTTGATTCTTTAAAATTTAATTTATTACTACACGACGTCAACTACCGTCTGCCACACCCAAAGTTCAACTGGTCCCAACGGATAGTATTCATTCGCACCAATCTTCGGAACTCTTTTCTTCCAGCCGACCGTATCACAGCAGCATCGAGAGGCGACTCTGTGCTGCCATCTATATTAGGAATGGTCAATTCAGTGATTGAAGTCTTTACACAGAAAATTTCTTTTCAGATGCATGGGACAAACTTATTCTACTTTAAGATAAAAAAAAATATATCGTCTATTCTTTAATATCCTGTTTCATCAGTCAGAAAATAATGATGCAAACTATCGCATATACTAACTATCAAGTGTTTATAGTGAAAAGTGCTGCATTCTTTATCTAAATTCCCTCAATTTTACGCTTTAAGTGTGATTTTTCAAAAGTATTTCGCGCCTAAAATTTTTTTATGTGTCTTTAAAACTCGTTCATGAGTCGTGAATGTAGTTCACAATTCTCATGTTAGGATTTGCAAAGCTAAGCATTAATTTCTTTTACATGAAATTATTAGGTCAAATTGTGCTACAACACAGGAACAAAATGAATTCTCTAATTAAAATGTTTCGCCAACAGATCAAGGCTGTAAAGGGTAACACAGTACTGCTCCCTACAGTGACTGCATCTACCCTCGTAAGCAGAATTAAGAGTATTTGCAAATTATGTCTATTTTTACAAAAAAGGATTGAACCAAACGCTCTGTTTCACCTTAAGTTGTATATAAGCGCACGAAAGTTGTCTGCGATTTGTGTATCTGTACATTTCCATGACATTTTTCGTATTTTTCACAAGCTGAGAGTAAATTTTATAACGTATATCAGGTAAAATGAGTAGCCAAAAATATGGATAATGAAATGAGATGGATAATAGTCGATAAATTGTAAGCTAACCAATCACTAACGCAGATGGCTAAGCAGGTGGCTTAACGTAACATCCAGTATCGTTTGCAATTTATGGGGAAAGTTTCAGAACACTGAATCCAAATCAAGAAGACATCGACAAGGTCGACCAAGAACCAAAACAACGGAAGAGAATCATTTTTCGGCACTGCTACAGCTTCACAGATTCGTCTTGGACACTGATTCTCCGCGAATCTGTATCTGGAGAGAGCCTGAGACACGACACCATTTCTTTCTCACCTGAAAAAATGATCTTTTAGATGGTGGAGGTATAATGGTTTGGGTAGGTATTATTTTGGATAGCCGCAAATTTCTGCATGTGTTTGACGAAGGCTCCCTGACTACTATGAAGTATAGAGAGGATATCTGAGCCCTATGTTTGATTTTTCAAGGGCTCAATTGGTCCCGGTAGGTGGACGACAACGCTCGTCCATAGAAGGCTCAGCTAGTCGACGATTACCTGGAAAGAAAGGGGATTTGTCGTATGGATTAACCAGCCAGATATCAGCCCAATAGAGAACGTTTTATCAGCCCAATAGAGAACGTTTAAGATGCTCTTGGCAGAACAATTATATCTCTAAATACCCCTCCAATCCGAGATCCATCCAGAAGCTAAGAACTGTCTTGAAACAGTAGTGGAATCGACTGCCATAGCGACAGGGATATCATTATACATATTATGTCATTTGTGTGTCGTACGTTTATGTATATGTATGTTGTAATGTATACTGTACTAAATGTGATCTTTGTCACCCAAACTGTTGACACGTGGCAACCATTTGCTGCAAAATCAAAACCTGATGGGTGTCACGTCGAGTTGTCACAAACGATGAATCCTGGATTCACTATTATGCGTTGGAATCAACCAACAATCAAAACGATGGGTTGCTTGCGGTGAATCTGCTCCTAAGATATTGATGACGAATAGCAAAGATGCCAGGATTGACCAGTAAAATTATGGCACGATTTTTTGGGATGTGAAAGTCTTCGTTTTGTCTTGGAATTCTTAGATAAAGAAAAAACTATTACTCGGCAATACTACGGTGAGTTGTTCCTAACGCGGTTACTTTTTGAACAGCCCTCGTGCTTTCACTAATTTTAAATATCTAATTTCTGTTTAAAATCAATTTTTTTTCCTGAATAGAATATGTTTCATATTTTGTTTGCTATAATGTAATGTTTAACTTATTGTTATTACTTGTTATAGTGTCCGATCGTTAAGCTTATTTATATTCGCACAGGATTCTTACAAGAAAGTTCAAATTTTCACAGTAAATACATTTTTATTCATCAATGAACGTAAACGTAACGTATACAGCATGTAGAAACGAAAAATATTATCAACATAATCGATTTTATTGAAAAATATCAATCCATTATGCAGTCATTCCAAGCAAATCCACGGATCAGTTCAAATAGCAAACTTTAACTGTGTTCATAGCCCAAGCTGCGTGGAATCATTCATCTTTCTCTCTACTACTAAAAATAGGTGGCAATCTCGCTGGCGCTCGATTGCCACTTCTGCTCAGTGTATTATATTTATAGAAATTTAACAAGAACGATTAGAAATTTTAAGAATTTGAAATTAAGATTCAACTTTCATTCGTTTTACCAAGTGTTCTACTTTCACCAAATAGAAATAATAATAGTAACAATAACAAATGGTATGTTCGCCATATACTGATATTTAACTTTATCTACAAAATGGAAAAAATGGTGCATTTTAAAAATATTTAAAATTATTAGGACAATAATTTTAAATATTTTTTCGTCATCTTGATATGCCTATTATAACATGGTATGATAAATTGATATGCCTATTATAACCACACACGGACATGTTTTCATATTGAGACTTTTGACTTCTGCGAGACACTGCAAAAGGAAGTTTTAAGTTTGTATTGATGTAGAACCACACACACGTTTCTCCCCTCACCCCCGATTCGTGCGTATTTTGGGTACTTTCCCGATCAATGTTACGAACTCATGGGAGATAGTTTGACTTTTTAAATAAAGTAACGCTTTTTTTTTTTCTTTAATAAAATGTTTCTCTGGGGAATTTGCAGTCGCGGTCATGGTCGCGACTTCATGGCCACCGCTGTTTCCTTCAAGTCATCGTCTCGAGTCTAAAATCCCTTGGCCACGATAACCGAGTGATCATAGTCGCGACCTTGAGGCTGACCTCGTGTTCGTCAAATCGTAGGCTCGAGTTCTGATTCTAATAAAGACTCGCCGTATAGCGGGACTGATTCACGTTAAATCTGCCGATACTCCAAGTCCTCCCATTGGCGAGGTTTGGAAGTTTGGAGAAGGGATATCACACACACACACAACTCGGATGTGTGTCATCTTCATCACTCGACTGAGGCTCAACATTTCAAGGTCAGTCGCCACAATCCTCGTGTTACTTCTAAGTGTGATCAAAATATTCAGTATATTTCCAGTAGATGTATCATTTATATTTTGTTTTCTCTCCCCTTAATAAGTACTCAAATTTTTTTTACAGATTTTTCACCCCAAAATACTCTACATTATTCTCTCCATAAAAGAGCCCAAAGCATCATCAGATTCTGCAGTCCATCTGCAAGAAAAAAAATTGTAAAAATTCAGGGTGAAAATTTAAAATATAGGCTTGCTCTTCGTGGTAATATTAAATAGTATTGATTTTAATTTGTGTTGTATTATATTTAAAAATAGATATGAATCTTCACCTGACTGAGACTCAAAATTACGAGGGTCGTCGCCAATGACGTAGCCATTGTCGCCAAAAAAAAAAAAAAAACGTCGCCAATGACCCTAGTGTCGCATGACATTATTAAACAATAATTAAATCAATCAAACCAGTAAGTTTATCATGTTTTTCTCTTCATCTATATAATTAAGAGAAATGTTTAAAACTTTATTTAATATTTGAGTTTTTTAACCTTTATATGTTTTTTTTATTTAAATATTCTTAAAGTTATACGTTCAAGCAAGTATTATAACTAATTAAAAAAAACCGTTAGTATTATCATAGTTGGATCTCGAACTTTTTGCTGAATAGAAGTGGGAAATTAACATAAACTCACTATCTCCTTCCTCTTTTTTTTTTTTTTTATTAAAATGTGGGCTAATAAAAACAAATAATTTTAACAGAATTAGGAGTTAAGAAAACATACTTCCTTATGAGCAATTTCTTAAATTAGATATTTCTAAGGAAAAGTTTTTATTCACGGGATTTGAACTCACATAAAATATACATTTCGGAATAAAAATTGATTTGCAACAAATAACTATTTAAAATCTTAATTTTAATCAAAATATTTCAACATTTTTAAATTTTTGAAATTCTACAAATTTGTGATGTTTTAAGCTTACCCCCCCCCCCCCAATTTTCTTGAAAATATGTCTTGCAATTCTGTGCCAGGGTTAAGTTGTAATAATGTTATTTATAATTTTGCAATTTTTTTCTTTCTATCAGACACTACGGAAAACAGTAAAAAAAAAGCTATATTTAATTTTATAGATCTTTAAAAAAATAACTATTTATCTAAATATTTATTCCATATACAGTATTATCAAACATACATTAGACAGCACAGCCAAAAATTCGAGATAAAAACCAACGTTTTTAAAAATAATGTTTTTAAATGGTGGCAAAGTTTATTAAAAAAATTTATTCAAATATTAAGTAAAACTTTGTAAAAAAAAGCCTCAACTCTCTCGTCTCTAAGATCACTCTCTGCGTAATTCAATATATGTTCCATAGATGGCGCCACCTTACCGCACAAACTACGTTATTAAAAAACTATTGAAATATTAGTTAAAACTTTTCGCAAATGTCTAAATATTGCACTGTTAAACGAGTAAGAACGATTCCCAAAGTTTCAGAGCTCTAGCTTGATGGGAAGTTGGTTAAATTAACGATCGAAAATTTGATGACACACACTCACCAAGTGAAATACATAAAAATGTTGCAAGAAACATTTAAGACTTTATATTAAGTACGAAAAAGGCCTTAGCGTTTTAACTACTCAACCATCATGGGAAAAAAGATTGAGAAAGAGCAGTTTAAACAGTTGAAGGTCGATGAAATAATTTGGTACATTGTCAAAGAAAATTTAAATACCTTCTCTAAATAATGTACCTAGAGCTATAAAAAGATGTACAAAAAATTTAGAAAACTTACTCTTGTAAAATAAGGTAATAAAATATTTTTCGATTTTTGGTCATTGTTAAAAGACGTTTTCCCTCAATATGTATCGGGGGTAGGCAATTGCGCTGCCCTCGGAAGCCACATTTCAGAAATGATTATTTGACCGAGCCGTTTATTCAGTGTTTTCGGATGGAAATTGTAAAATTACCCCCGATTATACTTCATTTTTCGCTAAAATGACACTATTTTTGGAATTCCTTCCCACCCACCCCTAGACGGCTTTTTCAGTCGTGTGATTATTGCCATATCAACGACCGTAATAACAGTTACTGTATGACATACAACTAGAATTTCCTCCTTCCCCCTAAAAAATGATAACACATCGATCAATAACTCCAAAGACTAACCCAGAGATGGCGCTCGTAGTAAACCAGTAACCAAGTCTTTCTAGAGTACTAATCTTTGCTTGAAACGTGTCAAAATTTTAAGTCGATCGAACCAGGAAAAAGGTTTTTTGAAGTGAAGTGAAAAAGGTTTTTTTCAAGTGGGTGCCGCGATTGCTTTAAAACAGCAACGAGTCGATGATTCAGAAAGCTGTTTATCGCTATTTACTCGCAACAAAAAAGATTTCTTGCGAAAAAAAAAAAAAGAAAAAAAAGAAAGAAGAAAGAAAAGAAAAAAAGAAAAATTAGACAGTAAAATAAAACAAAACAAAAAACAAAAAAAAGCGTTTGGTACAAGATTTAATATCACCTAAAGGTGATTAACAAAAGGTGTTATGTTGATGAATAAAAAAAAATTTCGCAAAAAAAATGTTGTTTTCAATTTTAGACTCGGGAGTTATTGATCGATGTGTTATTATTTCATTAACTATTTCCCAAATAGTGCTTACTCGATTACGGGATTACTGACTTACTTTGTGTGGGGTTACTGAAAGTAAACTATAGAAGGAGACGTTTTGAGTTTTTCTCCCCTTAATTAATTTTTGTCACTAGACAAAAATCCAGATTAACAAGTAATATATCAAAAAAAAAAAAAAATTGAAGTCAATTCCTACTTAGGTTAACAAAGAAATTTTTTATTTTAGTTATTTTTATTAAATAATTACAATTAATATAAATATGTATATACGTGTGACAGAATCACAATATTAAGTGGCAAAAGAAATTTTTTTTCAGCAATCTACAAGCTTCGTCACTGATGGTATTTATTCCTAAATTTAAATCCTGCTAAATATCTTATATAAGAGAAATTTTTTCTCCTATATAAAAGTAAAATTAATTATTTGAAAATCAAATAAAAATATTTTATGATTCGATGAAATTCGATCCGAAGATTCTACGCCAACGCTCTACCAACTTTACCATCGCAATACAAGTGACATAGTTGAAACATTTGCTTGTTTCTTAATTCATACGGTAAATTAAATCGTTGGAATGTAGTTTAGCCCAACCACCCTTGGCGACAGGAATTATTTGGTGATAATTTTCCAAATGTGGCTACCCTGGTCCGTTTCGCGGATTTAACGTTCAGCCAAAAAAAATCGCCAAATTTGGCAATGTTTGAAATCGCGCCAAGTGGTTGGACTGAACTGCATTTTCACCAATTTTAATTTAATTAATGAATTAATATTTGAAAAAATTGTTTAGCATCAAGTGTCATTCCCTACAAGTTTAAAAAAATGTATTTGAACTTGAATGGATGAATAAAAGGTATTTTATTAACGATTGAAAATCTGAACAAGATATATATAGGGAGAGTGTGAGCTAATAGTAGGAATTTAGAAACAGGCGTTGGTCTGTTTTTACTCATCTGCATTCAATTGAGCTTGTGCAAACTGCTTCAACAAGTTATCAATCAAATGTTCGGTAGTTAACTGCTAACATAGATAACATTCGAAAAGCCCTCACAAGAAAATATATTTTTTTTTCGAAAACTTTTGAAGGAAAAAAAAATCTACATTAATTTTTTTTAATGTTTCCGAATATTTTTAAGTTTCTTAACTGACAAGAAGGAAAATAAAATTATTATTTTTGGATATAGATCAGCTGAAGTTCACAAATCTCTTTGTAAAAAGAAAAATAATTTCTTAATTTTAGATACTGAGTAGCTTTAGTTTGCCCCATATTTCATGCACATATTTTATTTGCATAAGAGTCGCACCACGTGACTCTCGGGTCCGCTACGGACACCAGTGATACATATTCAAATCCCATTTTGTATATATCCTTCTGTGTATGAAATTTTTATGACCAATCAATTTAACATAATACTGACGAAGCATTCATAGCTAACCAATAATTAAATGAGAAGAATAAGGAAGATTACAAAAGAGGCGTGTTTGACAATCGATTGTTTTTTTTACTATCTGAAGAGAAAGTGCGCATGCGTAGATCAGATGCCGGCTTTGCGAAGACGGAAAATTGAAAAGTGAAACCAGTTGCTGTTTGATTATTTTACTGCAGCTATGAAAACTTTCGGAGGTTTCACAGGTAAAGAGAAAATTTTTCCACGATTAGAAATTTTACGTAAATTTCATATTTTTTTTTTTACCTAAAAAGTATTGTTTTGTGTTATTCATAATTTTTAAAAAATAATCTAAACTCGCCTTTGATATTATTACATAAACATTATTATATATTTTTAAAACAATTTTAAAGAAATTTTAGGGAACACTAATTTTTAAAGCTAAATTATTTATGTATGTAATTTTTCTTGAAGATTGTGGAAATATGATTTTCAACAGATCGTTTTTATTTCGTTCTTATTTTTTTTATACCTTTATTATAAGATTATTTCAATTTTATTTTATATGTTAATTACGTAAATAAATGAAACCAGTTTTACAACAAAGAAATATTCATATCAATAAACGTTATAAAACAATTATTTAAGATATAGTAAAATAATAAAAGTCGTAAATAATAAAAATTCATAAAATAACAAATCAGCTTTTATTTTATTTGCCTGCCAAAATAGCAAACATAAATGTCATATTTGATTTCAGTATTTAAAGGATTTATGAGTTAAATGCATGTATCATAACTATAATGTAATGTCTTTTCAATTCTTATGAAGGCAACTTATACATAAAAGATATTTTATTTTATTATTTTTTTTATTTTAATTGTTTATTTTATTTAATTAACTGATCAGCATAACTAATACATTAATTTTTTTATTATAAGTTTCTTAATTTTAATATTTGAATTTTTTTAATTTGCTGAAATATCTCATTATCCAATTATTGTGAAAAGTATTATTTTTTTAATTGCTTTCTAATTTTTAATTATTTATCTCATAATTTTATTACATTTTTGTATTTAGCTGATCATCTGTTTATATATATAAAAAAGTCACTTTTCACTTATAATTTTATCACATACACATTAAATGGTTTCGATTACTATTTATTTATCTACGAGTAACAAGGTATCAGGAAAAAATTTTCTTTTCATTTTGTAACACTTTTATTCTTATTATTCAATTCACGAGAGAAAAGAAAACAAATCCAAAGTTTGAATTTCAATTTGAGTATTTTCAAATCGTGTATCCTCAAATATTTTAGAAGTACTCTTCGTTTCTTGAAAAGAGAAACTACTCTAATATTTTCCTCAATTATTTTATTACATACAATAAAACCGCATTAAATCGGAGTAATTTGGATCAAAAGCGGTCCCCAGGATATCGAACACTCGGGCTAACCGGAGTACGGGAAAAGTGAAAAATGAAATGAAATATACTTACAGAAAATCATCTGTATTTCTAACAATCGAACAAATTATTTATAGAAGATAAGAACATCTTCTTCGTGAACGATCAAAATGCGTTTCAAGTTGCATTTTACATTTAGTGAGTGTAACACCGTACGCCCTTTGACTGATGATAAGTTAAATTAAAGTTTTGTTGACTTTGCACAGGCCATTTGTTAAGTCCCCCTTATCTTTTCAAACATTCATAGCTGTTAGAAGATATAAGTAAAGAAAACAGTTTTTCAAAATATATAGAAGAAAGAAATCAATGATATTAGGGAAATTTTCAGATCACTTCTCAAATTTAAACGAAACAATATATATATATATATATATATATATATATGGGCCAACTGGATCAGGCTGTCCGAAGATCCTAGATATAAGGGTCCGACTCAACCAGGCCAGCTGTATAAAGAAAACTTTTTCAAACGAAGCAATCTCTAATAAAAGCTAACAATCAGCAGTAATGTAGACTTTTCTTTGAAATTTATTCGGGATTGTTTCCTTACATGCATTTACAACGGAAAAAGAAAACTAATTAATAATGTGTTTTGTTTCATTGAGCTTAACGCTACTTACATCAGGAAAGAGATATTTCAGAGATGAGTGAATAGAACGATAATTCTATTCAAACAACTCTTCGTACGATCGCCATGGTATGGTGATGCATTAAAATAATAAAAACAAATAGCGAAATGGAGAAATTAAAGTACTTATTAATAAAAATAAGTCGTAAAATGTAATTTTCAATTACTTGACTGTTTTGAATCTTGAAGACTTTGCTATGATGGGAACGCAATTTAAATGATTAGATAAATTATACTACATTATTACTAAAATGCAATAAACCGTATTAGCAACATTCACCGAAAAATATTTCAGTTTTATATGCCTTTCGAGTAAACAACGAATAATGTTTACGATATAAACTTGATAGTGATGATTCGTTTTATCGTTGAATGAATTTCATAGAAAGAATTCCCCATTAGATAAATAAAACGTACTTAACATCAGATGTAATCTCTAACTCATTTGAGAGCAAATGTCCTTTCCTGAAAACTAAATTTCCTACAGGAAACTCTATGCAGTTTTGAATTTACTCATCCTCACCCTCAAGGGCTTACCTTCTTCTGGCTGTAACGATTGTCCGCTATTATTTGGCTCTTGCGCCATAATTTAGTTTGATTTATTAAACTTTAAGAGACAATCTAAGAAAAGTCGAGACTAATCAAGCGAAATTATTTATTACCAATGACTAGGAATTGAAATGCTCTCTTTGGTTCTCTATCCTAGCAAACCACTCTAATTATAATTGAAATTAAGTTATCTTACCGAGGCCTCTCAGTTCCAATCGCCCGACAGTCTTTTAGGATCACCACAAATCAAGAGTTGTCACTTACACCGGATAATAACATTCGTTACCCTCTCTATATCTCTTCAAAATTTCTCTTTACTTATACAGTGGCTCCCAAAATTGAGTATGCACCTTCCTTTTTCGACATTAAAAGTATAAAAAAAAGTAATTCTGAATATTTATATAAAATTAATATATATCTAAATGATAAAATTCATAAGAAATGTACTAGACGTAGAAACAAGTGTAAAACCCGTTTTATAAATTAATTACATAATTTTTAAGTAGAAACTACAACATATTAAGTCACAAAATTGAGTATACACCTGACACACTTTGAAATGAAAACATAAAAAGACAAACTAATAATTTGGTTGCACATCCTTTCGAATTAATGACGGTTTCCAGGCGGCGAGGCATCGATTTAACAAGATTTTGAGTTGTTTCACTCGTGATTTTAGCCTATTCTTGTCCTAAAACAGTTTTTAAATGGTCTTTACTCATGATATAGTGCTTTTGGAGAAAAATTTCCAACTGTGACCATATATTTTCAATAACGTTGAGATTAAGTGATTGTGGAGGAATGTGCAACTGCGTTCTACAATTGTACAACAGCCACAATTGAACAATTTTAGCTGTATGCTTAGGATCATTATCGAGTTGGAAAACGAAACTCGATCCTCAACCCAACTTTTCAGCATTTTGCTTTAAATTACTTTTCAGAATGTTTAAGTATTGAAATTTGTCCATGATCTCATCAATAAACACTAAACTTCCTACACCATTGGCTGACATACAGCCTCATATTAATACAGAGACACCTCCATACTTGACAGTAGGAATGGTGTTTTTAGGAAGCAACTCACTGTTAGGCTTCCGCCATCCAAAACATCACCCATCACTTCCAAAAACATTAAATTTATTCTCATCACTGAATATAACTTGATTCCAGAAGTTTGGAGACCTTGAAACATAATTTTCAGCAAATGAAAGCCTTTTCTCCTGGTTTCATTTAGAAATGAAAAGTTTTCTCCTAGAGCTACGACCGTTAAATTCTGCTTTCTTGAGTACTCATCTAATTGTTTCTGCAGAAACAGGTCTTTGAATCGTAAAAGAAATGGTTGTAGCAATTTTTGGAGCACTTCCCTTTGGTTTTAGTCACTTTTCGTAGGATCCTCCTCTTGGTTCTGTCATCCAGGATCTCCTTTCGTACTCTTCCGGGATTATTTTTAATATGTCCCAACTCTTAATACTTTTTGATGATTTTTTGAACACATCTGTAATTTCGCTGAACTACTTTTGTAATTTTTTAAAGAGATTTACCTTCGTCAGCCATTTTAGCAACCAGCTCTCTAACTTGAACTGCAGTTTCCGTTATAGAACCCATTTTGAAGATTAAAAATTAATATTTCTACTAGAAACTTATACATTAGGATCTAAATCAAATGTCAGTATTCAATTAAAATATTTTAGTAAAATAGTAGAAGCTAATTTATCAGGTTGTGGTCATTTTCCACTAAGTGTATACTTAATTTCGTGACATCATTTCGTGTCATTTAGTCAGAGAATGCGAATTATTTTATTATTATATTAACTTTATGTTTATTTTTTGGATAAATATATTATTTAAAGAGTGATTTATCATTCCTATTAAAGAAAAAAAACCTTTACATAAAACTTTTTATTATATGTTTGTATTTTTAAAGTAAAGATAGAAAAGTGTGTACTCAATTTTGGGAGCCACTGTATATCATTATTTCGGAATCATTTCACTTTATTTCGACCTGCATCTAATTTACGTAATCCCGTTTCATTTTGGTTGGGAAGAAAGTGTTATTTTACGCAATCGATCTCAATAAAACTCCCCAAGGTTAGTGAAGAGAAAATCGCGAATAGCCCAACGTCGGATGGTAGTACAGATGTCACTCATCCAATGCATCTAATCATCTTTTTCTTTTACCATGGGGTTTATTATTTTTGGTAAATACGCGTGAGGCGTTTCCTGGGATATCTCAGCGATCCTTCACTATTTTCGACCTTCCTTCTTTTAAATCATTTTTTATCTCCTTTCCTCTTTTTTTCATAGTCTACATTGCAGCTACATTTTTTTAGACGAGGCACAGCTATATCTGGCTCTTGTGCATTTAAACTTCACCATCACTCATTTACTGATTCTGTTTTTTAAATCTCGTAGTTTTTTGAATATTTATATAAAAAATATTAAATTTAAAAAGAAATTTAAATTTGTAATATTATTTATAGGAACACTGTAATGAAGTTAAAGAAAAAAATATATAAGTAATTAATTTTCAAAAGGATTTATATACAGAAGCAATAATGGACATACAAATAATTATTGATGCAACGTAATGATTCATTAAAAATGTAATAAAAGTAATATATACATATATTACAGTACTCCCGCAGTAAACTTTTCCGACCCTGGTAGTAATCTCGCGTTTATGCTCATGAAAATTATTACTCAGAAAATTATCGTAAGCAATCTTCATTGGAATAAGCTTCTATAGGTTATCAATAGAACGTTTTGTAGTAGTAGTTGTTTTGTGTATTTGGCACTTTATTTGATACAGTATTGTTGAGTGAGCTGTATTAAATTTTATACAATATTATACAGCTTTCGCTGTTAAATGTATAAATAGTAGTGATTTTCCAGGATTCCGATGGTGCCCTGATTCGATATATGCCAGATTATCAAGAGAGTGCTATACACTGAACTGATCTAGAATACTTTTATATGTCTGAAAATTATCATTGTTTTCCTCAAGATTACTTTTCAAGTAATTTTCTATCTTAATTAAACAGCAACAAAAGCAGGATCTATGGTCAATCTATGGGAAAAGGGGGTAACCAGTCTATAGAGAATCTGTTGAAGACGGGATATCCAGTCTGAATAACCTATCAAAAAATAGGTTATCTAGCCCATAGACATTTTTTAGAAAATAGAATAATCTATTTCTGGAAAATGGAAGGATCTATAGCAAACGGGACAATCAGTCAATGAATAACATACGAAAAACGAGTTAAATCTATGGACAACCTATAAAAACGGTGTAAATCTAGAGACGCAAACAATATATTTAAATCAAGGTCAACCTACGGAAAACAGGAAAATAAAATTGCAGCGAAGATTAAGGCGATTTCAGATAAATATCTAATCAGGGGAAATAACGAAGCTATGTAAAATACGATTTTTGCATGTCTCTCAATATTTATGGATATTAAAGGAAAATATACAAATACTATATTAAATGATATCTTAAGTGGAAACAAAAATAAATAAAGGATATGTACGAATTTCCTATAAATAACGTTGGGGGCATTTTTTAAATTGAATTGCACAAAATAAAACATCGACCCATTCAAATGAAACGTGATCTACGTAGATTAGGTATAGAAGTCGTAGTTGACACAAGTGAAATTAATTAATTGATAGCTGATGGACTGTTTAGAAGAATCTTTTAGAGTGAGCTGTCATTGATAAACCCATTCGAACCATCAATGTTTGTGATTAAATTCGATCGGATTCGAGCCAATGTGTAAATTGACTTCTCATTTGATTACTATTCCAAGCTAGAATGCAGGCTTGTTGAGGGCTAATAGATTGAGAAAGAGAGAGAGAGAGCAAATATTACGTATTCATAATTTGATAAAACTAAGAGGTTTTGACTTAAATTTGATTAAAATTGACTCAAATAAAAAGAAACAAATCATGATATTAATAGATTCATTTATTAACTTAACTAACATCAATAATTCTAAAAAAGAATTTTCTCATCATTGATGCTGTTTTTTTTCTTCTTTTTCTTTCTTTTTTCGTATATCTGATTTCTCAAGAATTTGGATTATGAAATGAGTCTAAATTTCATATTTTTTGATAAACGTCGGTCAAAAGTTTCTAAGAAATGGGGCTTAAAAGTAGACCCTAAATGTTATTTGTATGTCACAAGAATTTTCAATGTAAAATGTTCTATATAAAACTTTTCAAGGTTGTTTAATTGATAATTGTTTTCGATTCTGAAAATACATATAATAATCTTAATATTATTATACAGGAGAACATAAATTATTATTATGTGCATTTACGAAAAGGGAGTGCATTACAACACACTCAAATTTTTAAGATATTTGAATTTCTTATATTATGAGACCTCCTTCTAATAGGGTATATTCTAAATCAAATTTGCTATTGAAAAATGGCCATCGATTTAGGTTCTATATATAAATTCACTTATTAAAAGGTACGAAAATGGAAGAAGTAATCCGAATAATTTGTGCAAAATAATTTAGTATTTTTTGGCCCTCAATCATAGATTTTTTGAATCTTTTAAACTAATGATTGGACTTGAATGATAAACTATGAGCTAGGTTGGTCATTCGTCATCTAATTATACAAAGAAAGGTCTCTGTAATGGAAAAGTTTTATTTCAAAAATTATTGAATTGAATAAACCATTTTAATTAATTAATCCATTAACATGATATTCAGCTCTGTTTGAGCTATTAACAGTGATATTAATTTTGTCCAGATGCGATGAGAATTGTGAGTTGAAAGTGTCCAATTTTTGTGACGACTGTATATTAATCGAGGACGGCTTGTAATTTGTTAATCTAGCGTTATATCGAGTCTTAAAAAATTTGTACAAAATTCAGTTATATTTTTGTTGAGGAAACGATGATTTTTTAGATCCTTTATTTTTTTTAATTTTGAATAATACCTCGAAGTTTCTAGTTCATCTTAAGCGAGTAACCAACCTTTATGCATTTTTCAGTTATATAGGGTTTGTTTAATAAGTATCGGAAGCGTTGTCTTATAAAGGATTTTACTGAAGATAGTTGTTCAGTTAGTTCAAAATAATTTTCAAAATTGACGTTCCAGCATCAATACATCACTACCAGACCTTTTTCCTGGCTTCATACGCTCCTTGGAAGTCAGCAATATCAAGTCAGTTCAGGCAACCTTAGGGCAGCTTTGCGAGGTTGTATTTTGCCAGCATCAAAACTTCCTCCGATTAGCGACGTGTGACTGAGTGCATTGTCGTGATGTAGCATCCAGGTATCCACGATTCCCTTGGCATCACATGAACATTTAACTGGCGATCACAGTTCATAAGGTTTCGAAATTTGATTCCGTGTTTATTGATTTGGATCGATGTCTAACGTGCAGCACGTTGTTCGTCGACGTCGTCGTCCTTGCCAGTTTGGGGGAGATCAACTACACACTCCAATGGCAGGAAAGCAACCGATATGGATCTCCTAGATTACGTCATATCCCCTAATACCTATTACACCCTCCACCCTTTCCATCGATGGAAATAATCAGCTTCTATACTTATTGAATAAACTCTGTACTTTTAAAGCAATTGAAAGCTTTCTGAATGAGAACACATTTCAATTATATTATTGTAACATTCTGTCAATTTATAAAACACCTTGATTGGTATTCTATTCTCCAGTAAAGCAGAACTTTTAGCACAAATTCATCGCAGCCTATTACCATAAATATAAAATATATATTAATAGAATCACCAGAATTAGTTTTGGAAAGTTTTCAGTCAAGATTTTTAAATATTCTGAAAGATTATTATTAGCAGTATAAAGAAGAGTTCTTCCGTGGTTTGAACTATGCAGTTTTACATTTCATTCATTTTTAATGGTTATATTACATTAAATTAACAACTTAAAGATGTAGATTTCTTCATGTTTTAGTAACTGATAAGTCCTCTTAGAGGAAATGAGATATAATTTTGAACGAGAAAAGTTATGATTTTTTAATCAGCTTTCTGTTCAATATTCAGAAAAAAAAGTGAAACAGTGAAAAGTGAAAACTGAAAAAGTGTCAATTTAAAATTTGTCAATCGGAATTAATCAAAACATACGTAAAGTAGCAATTAGGCTATTCTGAGTTTCAGATGCATTCGAACATTTTTTTTTTGTCCGTGTATGTGTTCCTTCAGTCCAACAATAAATGAACGATACAGCTCCAATTAAATATGGATTAGAGGGGAAAGGCTGTTATAAATTATGTCTATTCTTAATAATTAATAATATAATTATTTTTTTGTTTCAATACCAAGCAATATGTCATAGCATAAGAAAAATAACGAAAAAAAAATCAATCACATTATTACGCAAGAAAGCCAACGCGTCTCTTCTTGGATACATACTCTCGTTCCTCTTGTGCGTTCAGCACTAACTGATCTTCGATCATAATAATTACGAAAGTAATTTCGACACAAATTCGAGCTAATTTACTTCCCATATTTTATTGAGCGCGCTTAATGAAACATGGGCCATTCTTCCGAAATGAGAATCGAGCAGCTGCATCGCCCGTTTTCATGATGTTCTTTATTACGAAATTGGAAAACAAAACAGAAACATCGACCCGCCATTTTTAAGTCCTAGGGAATTAGCGTGTACAGACCACCTGTTGACAATGAAATTCATTTTACAGCAGAAAAGAACTCGGTGTTCGAATTGATCCGTGGAGTTTATCGGCAGAATAAATTGGATGGTATTAATTAAAAGACTGATATCGACAAGAGGCGACGGAGGTTGGCTTTCTTTTGGCGATTATGCATGCTATTTTGATGAGAAGTGACTGGAAATTAGCCAATAGTACATTTCATCATAACGATAGGTAACAAAGTTTTTTTTTAATTTTATTTTTGTTCCGTGACTAGTCTAAGTCACGAAGGCGTTAAGTGAGAATCAATATTCTATGTAAGACACATATCAATAGTCCGCAAACGAGTAAGGTATTCTTTGAAACTGGAATTTTTTTTTATTTATTAAAGTGAAAAGAAATAGGAAGTCATTGTTTTGTATGAAATTTTTGAAGCTACAATGGTATTCATTTATTGATATAATTATTTTTTTTTCTTTTTCACATCCTATTTACATATATATTTGATGCTGATTTGCTTGTCAATCAGGAAATATTTTTGGTTGATTTCTTTAGTTTGGAATTTAGCTCCTCATTGTGCAATTGATATTCATACTTAATATATAAAATAGAAAGAACACATTTTTACAGAAATTGACGAAATAAAATTCACTGTCTCCCATCTACCGGCCGTTTTGATTTTGTAAAAGTAATATTAACGCTATGGAATTTCTGCCACCATCCACAAATCAATACTATAATATTTTATCTATTTTAATGCAAAAGAGTGTATCTGGAAAAGCAAAAAATAATGAAGGTTTCTGTGGAATTACATTTTTTCTCCGATTTCTAAAAGCATTTTAGAATATGTTTAAAGACCAGAAAACTCACAAATGAATCATTAAAATAGGAGTAAAAGTATTTCTGAAATTCCGGTGAAAAATGTAATTCCATAGAAATCTTCACTCTTTTTGCTCTTTTGGATGCCCTTTTTTAAATTCCTACTATTAGGTCACACTCTCCCTATTCATATATATATATCGTTCAAATTTTCAATCGATAATAAAATTCTTTATTTATCCATTCAAGTTCAAATACATTTTTTTAAACTTGTAGTGGATGACACTTGGTGTTCATACAGTTTCTTCAAATATTGATTCATTAATTCAATTTAATTGGTCAAAATACAGTTTAACCCTACCACTTAGCACGATTTCAAAAATTGCCAAACTTGGCGATTTTTTTTGGCTGAACGTTAAGTCCAGGACAAGGGTAGCCACATTTGGCAAAATACCGCCAAATAATTCCTGTCGCCAAGGGAAGTTGGGCTAACCTGCATTCCAAAAATTTAATTTACCAGATGAATTAAGAAACAACCCAATGCTTCTAGTATGTCAATTGTCTTGCAATGGCAAAATTGGTTGAGCGTCGGCGTAGAATCTTCATGCCTTTGGATCGAATCTATCTAGTCGAAGCGTAAAAGCTTTTTATTTGATTTTCAAATAATTAATTTTAGTTTTATATGGGAGAAAAGAAATTTCTCTTATGTAAGATATTTAGCAGGATATAAATTTAGGAATAAATACCGTCAGTGATAAAGCGTGTAGATGGCTGAAAAAAAATTATTTTGCCACTTAATATTGTTACTCTGTCATATGTATATACATATTTATAATAATTGTAATTATTTAATAAAAAGTAAATAAAATAAATTTTTCTTTGTTGGCCTAAGTAAGAATTAAATTAATTTTTTATATATATTACTTGTATTGAAATTGCTAAAATAGTATTGAAATGAGGACAGTTGTAGAAATTCCACAGGATTAACATTACATTCACGTAATCAAAATAGTCAGTAGACGGGAGCCTTTAAATAGATTAAAAGATACTCTTTTTCAAATTACCATTTTCTAATTATATATTAACTTTCTTTCAATAAGGCAGTCTTGAGATTCTGGGCATACCTATTCTATCAAGACAATTTTAAAAATTAATCCATACTATAATTTAAAAGTGCCTACTGAGAGAATTTTAAAAAAATATAAAAAATTGGAATTTTTAGGTATTGTTTTCAAATACTCTAAACAAACCTTTATTTATGTTAAATTTAGTCGAAATTCATGTAATTTGCACGTAGTAAGAATCAGTGTTCTGTGTAAGACACCTCGATAACTCCTCTTTGAACGCTGATTAACTTCCCGATACGTTACTGGTCAAGCCTGGTACCGGTATCTTGTGTCCGTAATATTACGGTGGATGATGTCAACAAAACGCTGTTTATGTAAACAAAAACCGTTTCTTCGCTTTTAGCGCTCATTATAAAATTATAATACTACTCCGTCTGGTTCACATAGAAAACGTTTTAGTGACATCATCCACAACAATATTGCGGCCGTTACATAACGGCTTCACTTTAATTAGAAACCATAGCTTTACGGTGCTTCACAGTACAGGCCTTCTCCGCCACTCTCTGCAGGCATCGGATTGAATAGTTCGTATCCACCTGGCGCTACAAATTCCCTTGAAAAATTAAAACTCTGATAGAAGATAGTATCCCCTCCTCTCGACCAATGAGAAATCGTGCTCCAGGTTGTAAAGCAGAAATGGAAACGCAAATTCCTCACCATCCTCACTTACCGATTGAATTGTTTTTCCCTAATTGGACGGGTCAACACTCAATCCCCCCCTCGACGTTTCAAATAAATTTCTAGCACTTTAAACTTAAAGCTTTTCCTTCTATTAATAGCCCTGAATAATTTACTCTTAATTCTCTTTAATTTCTACATTTACACCGTAAATTTTTAACTTGAAATTTTGAAGCTTATAGTCGCTCTGCGCATAGGAAAATAATGTTCAGTTATCGATATTGATTAGATTAGAGAAGGGTCAAGAGACTCGAGCGTTCTTTTAACGTATCAGCACAATAAGACACATATAAATACGTTGCAAATGAATAAGGTATTCTTAGAATTTAGAACTGTTTTTGATGTGAAGAGGAACAAGAAGTCGTTGTTTTAAATGGAATTCTTGAAGCTGTTCTAATAATAATATATTGATATAATATTTTTTTTTTCATTTTTGTACATCCTGTTTGCGTTATTCAGTGTTTGTTTGCTTGTCAGTTAAGAAATATTTTTATTTGATTAGTTAAGTTTGGAATTTAGTTCCTCAATATACAATTTAATAAATATGAGAAAATTTAATAAATATCAGAATTATTGGTAAGTTTTTGGAATTCAATAACACAAGACTAAGAAGTATTGCTCATTGTTCAAATAATTTCCTTTAAAAAGGCTTTTATTTCGAGAGTTGACATAAAAGACTCAAAACATTTACTGAATCACGGAATCCGACTGCCAAAACTTATGTCGTTCACTGAGCCGTTCATATTCTCCTGTTCCACTTTCAGCCCGTCTTTCTATTCGTCCCGGTTACGGAATCTCATTCGTAGAATCGGCTTTATCCGGCCGTCGCCTCAGCGGCATAGTGGTTAATGAGCTTTTTTTTATGGAAGTAGACGAAATAAACTTATTTGTAACTTAAATTAAATGGATTAAGATATGTTCTTTTAAGTAATGATTTCTTTTGTTACAAATCTGTTTTTTTCTTTCCTTTTAGTGAATTGTTCTTGAGATTCTCAGCATATCTATTTGGTGAAAACTATTTAAAAATTGATCCACATTCAATATTTTGAAAATGCCTAACAGGAATTTTCCAAAAGATAAAAATTGCATTTCTCAGTCATTGCTTTCTCTCTCAGATATTTCAAAATTTCCATTCACGTTAAATTAAGTCAAAAATCATATTATTCGTAGTACGAGGTATAAAACAAAGAATGTCAAGCAATATTTGCCTTATTGTAAATGTCCAATGTCATCATAATAAGCATTGATCTATAATGCATACTTTGTTTATTTCAATTATATCTTTGCATAACTTAATTTATTACAGTTGACAAAATAAATTCTAGGAATTTAGAAGGATTTCATTGGAATATTAAATTCCTCAAGCTCAAGTTAATGTCGAAATTCACACAATTTTTAAAACCATTTATTTATATAAATAAAGGAAAGTGTCAAATAAAAAAACAATCCCTGTTTTAGACATTTATCTTGTACTATTTTAACGAAATCCTTTTCAGCTAAAGGCATTGATTGCTTAAAAGTAATTGTATTTACGAAGGAAATATCATTATTCACTGTATTTAATGAAGAAAATTGCGATTATCGTCCATAATTGAGAAGTGCTACGAAAATTCGATTACGTTTAAATTTCAAGGGCAACATATTGATAAAGAAGTCTGTTGCGATTAATGTAATTTTTATATTTTATATACTTATGTATATATATATAAGCATAATTTTACTCATAAATGATACAATACTTTTTGCATTTTTAAAACGTTTTTCTGAATTTCACTTGGTGTGTGTGTGTGTGTGAGTGTGTCATCAAATTTTCGATCGTTAATTTAACCAACTTCCCATCAAGCTAGAGCTTTGAAATTTTGGGTATCGTTCGTACTTGCCTAACAATGGAATATTTAGACATTTGTGACAAGTTTTAACTAATATTTTCTTTATTAAGGCAGTTTAGCCCAAACACTTGGCGTGATTTCAAAAATTGGCACCAAACTTGGCATTTTTTTTTTTTTTTTTGGCTCAGCGTTAAATTTGTGAAACGGAACAGGGTAGCCACATTTGGCAAAATACTGCCAAATAATTCTTGTCGCCAAGGGTGGTTGGGTTAAACTGCATTCCAACCATTAATTTACCGGATGAATTAATTAGTTTTAGTTAGTTTTTACGTTTTTATGTATTTCACTTGGTGTGTGAGTGTGTCATTAAATTTTCTATCATTAATTTAACCAACTTCCCATCAAGTTAGAGCTCTGAAATTTTGGGAACCGTTCTTACTCGCCTAACAATGCAATATTTAGATATTTGCGACCAGTTTTAACTATTATTTCAATAATTCTTTTTAATAAACTTTGCCACCATATAAAAACATTTTTTTTTTTTAAAAAAAATGTTGGTTTTTATCTCGAATTATTTAAAACCTTTTTATGTATTTCACTTGGTGTGTGTATGTGTGTCATCAAATTTTCGATCGTTAATATAACCAACTTCCCATCAAGCTAGAGCTCTGAAACTTTGGGAATCGTTCTTACTCGCCTAACAATGCAAAATATTTAAACATTTGCGACAAGTTTTAACTAATATTTTATTTAGTAATGCAGTTTAGCCCAACCACTTGGCGCAATTTCAAATATTGGCACCAAACTTGGCGATTTTTTTTTTTGCGGAACGTTATATCCGTAAAACGGACTAGGGTAGCCCCATTTGACAAAATACCGCCAAATAATTCTTGTCGCCAAGGGTGGTTGGGTTAAACTGCATTCCAACCATTTAATTTACCGGATTAATTAATTAATTTTAGTAAGTTTTAACGTTTTTATGTATTTCACTTGGTGTGTGTATCAGTGTGTCATCAAATTTTCTATCATTAATTTAACCAACTTCCCGTCAAGCTAGAGCTCTGAAATTTTGGGAACCGTTCTTACTTGCCTAACAATGCAATTTTTAGGTATTTGAGACCAGTTTTAACTAATATTTCAATATTTTTTTAAATAAACTTTGCCACCATATATAAACGTTGTTTTAAAAAAAACGTTGGTATTTATCTCGAATTATTTATTGTTATATTTTAATTTTTTGAGTCTCAGACATTTTTTTGCTACAACAGCTTTCCCATTTGTCGATTTCATTTTAATTTTCGAAATGCATCATAGATTTTTTGACTTCATCCGATATATATGTATAGAAAAAACAAACATTAATATAAAGTAGATCATTTCTCTCAATTTTTCTTTTTCTCCTTCAGGCTAATAGGATCAGCTATGATTAGCAACGCAAATGTTTCATCTTCTTTTCATCCTACTGCTCTTTCAAGTGACCGCCGCAGAAGCTAAAAAGATCATATTCAGTACGTATATTTTCTCCTTATTTTATATCCGTTTATCTTATTCATTTTTTGTCATGTTGAGCATGCCGTTTACCTACGTAGCGGATCCTAAACTTATTTTCCACTCTAAGGCTTCATTTTATCAGAAAGTATTTACCGTCCGCCCTCAAAAGAGGCCTCCGCTATTCTTCATAAATATAATTACTATATAAGCCTGCGAGCTTCCGAGTTCATTTAGGTTAAATAAGAACTGTTTGAGCGAGGAGAAACCCGATATTTTTTGAAATAAATTAAATTTTTATTCCATTTCAGCCGCTAAAACTAGGTATGAACAAAACATTTGTACAAATCCTGTCGTGTTATCGCCTAATTATCTTTCCTTTTTTTCATTTCTTTTTTTATTAAAAAAATTACTTTGCGGAAGTATGCACAAAATGCAATGCCATGAATCGCGATTGAATTCAACCAATAAAGGTATGGTGTTTTATGAAATGATGTTGAATGAAATTATCACCGATCGTTTTTGAAATAATTCTCTTTAATCGTAATACATGTGTAATATTATGCCTTCGAGGAAAATAATATTGTATAGTATGAATAGAAATTTCAAAAATAATTACACATTACTATTTAACTAAACCGCAGTAAAGTGTAAAAGCTGTAAATATTTTCAAAAATCGGAGGGAAAATGTAATTTCGCAGAAACCTTTATTATTTTTTGCTCTTTCGGATGTACTTTTTTGCATTTAAAGGGATAAAAAAGTAAAGATTTGAGAGCAAAAGTAGAAGTTCCATATGGTTAGCATTACTTTCTCATAAATCAAAACAACCAGTAGAGGGAAGCCTTAAGGCACTCATCCTAGTTGTTTGATGGTTCAGAGCTGATTTTAAATAAACTCACTCTGACCTTACTTCTCGCTTTACATGCTCTGTAATCGTCGGGTGATAGATTTCCGCGAGTTCAAGAAATGTCATGGCGCACTTATAATTCAAAATTATTTCGAAGTCAAACATCATCCTGATGACGCCAAATAACTGCCATTTTGACAATATATCACTAAATTTGGGGGTAAAATAAATCAACAAAAATATTTTCAACTTGAAAACTTTCCCATTGAAATCTATTCAAAAACACAGTCTTCGATTTAACCATATACTTCATTACAGATGTTTCTACATTTACTCGATGCTTTATAATTTCGAACTTATTCGGTGATAAAAAATTGATAGTTTAATAATTTTTGTTTTCGAATTTTGTAAATAGGCTTCAAACTCATATGTAGTAATCATTGTCACCATACACAGTAATCTACTGCTACTACCATAGTAGTCACCAAAGACAAAGTCAACGAGCAAATTGCAAAAGAATAAATGTTTTTCGCAAACATTACTACATATAAAACTTTACAGAGTTCACAGCAAAGGAGTACAGAATTTTTAATTAAGAAATGGCTTTATTTTACAAAATTGAATCAGGCGTTTGAGAATACACGAGCATTTCAGAATTTAATAAATATTTAAAGGCGCTGTCATTACGCAAGCTATTTAGAAAAACGGTCATTGATTTCATTAAAGACATAAGCAAATGTTGAATTTTTTTAGAGATATTACTAAAATCTGTAAGACTGTGATCGAAATCCATGTGAAAACCAAGTTTTAGAATACTTATTAGAACAGGGATGGCCAATCCCCGGCACGTGTGCCACGGTCGCAGCCCTAACAATGGTACGCGAAATAAATAAATAAAAAAATCTCAAAACTATAATAAATTTAAAAATTTACTACCCATTTTGCAGGATTCATTCAGTGCTAGGTTTGAAGATTTTAAAGGAGATAAATAAATATTTCGATCTTTTTTCAAATCCTTTTTCAATTTCTTTACAAGATTTTAATTGTTAACCTCCTCAACTCCAAATTGAAGTTATTAACCTACAGCACCAATGCAACACTAAAAAGTAAACATAATGAACGTATTTCAACTGCAAGCGATCCAAATTATGTAGAATTTCGGGACTTTGTGCCAACAAGTGATTATCCAAGTTTACACGATTTGTATGTCAGATATTATATTATAATTTGGATCAATAAGTTTGAGAGCAAATGTATTCTATTATGAACAGAATAAAATCAAAATAACATTCAAGAATAACTATTATACACCTAAAAGAAACAAATTTTGTTTGTAACTTTACGAATTAATCCTATTGTTGAAAACTTGGTAAAAAACACAAATTCAAGAACCTTATTAATATAGTACTGACTATTTAATAATTACTTAGGATCAAATGTTTCAAGTTATTCATTTTTATTTTATATCTAGCCTAGCTGAATGAACGTTTATATTGCTTATTGACAGTAAAAACACAGTTTTGAACTTTTGTGTTATTTGATTTATTATTATTATTTTTCACATCTCGACCACTCAGACAAACATTTAAAAAAAGGCACGCTATTTGCAAAATTTTCATAATCAGCTTAAAAATAGTATTTTTTTTCATCTCTTTATATTTTTTATGTTGGAAAAGTTGGAATTGGCACGCGTGATTTTTTTTTTTTTTTTGTTCAGATGGTGGCACTCTTCTCAAAAAGATTGGACACGCCAACTTTTTAATCTTTTTATATTTAGAAATGATGATTAAAAGTTTTACTCCGAAAGAAAATAATGTCTCCCTTTTTCGGAAAAACTGAATATTAGGAGGGTTTTTAATATTTTTTGGTTCCTATTGTTATTAAATGAGGCTGTCTGCCATCAGTTCCCCTTAATTGCAGTTCAATGGCTCCCCAAATGCGCTTGCGCATTCTTTTGACACCATAGATTATCTCAACAGCTTCCTGCTGCATTTCCGCCGTCTTTTGGAATCTATAACTTGCGAGAGTTATAACCCGAAAGAATAAATTTAACCATCCCACCCTGCTGGAAAAAAATTGTTTTTTCTTTATCTTTGTCTGGGTTGATTATACCCAGTTTGATTTATACTTATTTTAAGTTACAATAAATACTTTTGTATAATTTTATTTAATTTATTTTTTGTATTTATCAAGGGTTTTCAAGATTATTAATTATTATTCGAGTATGCGAAAAAACGTAATCTTTTAAACCTATATCTTACCAACGAAACAAAGCAGAAACTTGACGCTTTTAGCCTATGATACTCATGTATATTTACATTAATCATGACATTTAAAAAAAAAGTCTTAAAAATTTATAAAGAAATATAAATTGTGGTCTCTTTTTCAAAATTACGAAAATCGATGTTTCACTGCACGCAGAATTCTGAAGTAGAACAATTGATCAAAATTTGCAATAAACATGTTAACACATCGATCAATAACTCCCGAGTCTAACATTGAAAACAACATTTTTTTTGCAAAATTTTTTTTTATTCATCAACATAACACCTTTTGTTAATCACCTTTTAGGGTGATACAATCGTTCCAACGCTTTTCCAAATCTTTTTTTTTTTTTCGCAAGAAATCTTTTTTGTTGCGAGTAAATAGCGATAAACAGCTTTCTAAATCATCGACTCGTTGCTGTTTTTGTTCCATCGAAAGCAATCGCGGCACCCACTTGGAAAGAACATTTTTCACTTCACTTCAAAAAACCTTTTTCCTGATCCGATCGACTTAAAATTTTGACACGTTTCAAGCAAAGGTTAGTACTCTAGAAAGACCTGGTTACTGGTTTACTACGAGCGCCATCTCTGGGTTAGTCTCGGGAGTTATTGATCGATGTGTTACTTAGTAGAGAAATGCTCAGTTTGGAATTCAAACATACTTTTTAAAAAAAATTAGGGAAATTTTTTTTTCCCAATGCGCAATGATTTGGAAAATTATATTTGAAATTTTAAGAAAAACTCTTATTAAAATTCATATAAATTTTTTCTTTTAATAATTTATCTAAAAACTGAAGTACAAGACATAGAGAAACTTAATTTAAACATGTATGTGAATTTCAAACTAATATCTGAAATGCAGTGCGCAAACCAAAGAATTTTTTTTTTAGAAAAAGGAAGATAAAGTTGAAAAATAACAACACAAAAAATAGCTGTTCAAGGTTTATTTTTCTCTTCATAACCCTGAAACATTTAGTAGTAGCCGGGAAACTGTTGACATCAAAATGTTCAGATGAGACAAGGCTTTAACGCATTTTTTTTTCAAATGAATGAATAATTAATTCAATGAAGTTTAAGGGTTCTGAGATACCATAAAATAGATAGCACATTTTATATATCTTTTTATAGCTCCTCCCTCTCCCCCCTTGCTCTAAACACTCTTGAGAGAGAGTCTGTTCAAAGAATCTTATTTATTTTTAAAAGAGATTCCAGTTACTCTTGTAAAAATGTTGAGTGTTTGCTGAAATTTTTTTAATAATGGGCTTTTCCATTGCTATTTAGCAGGCCATCCAGGACCTGCGTGCTGGTTTTTTTTACATCTCTATATAATCTGTACACCACTGACATAAATAAGCCTGCGATGTATTAGCGCCTTAAGCTGTGGTTTCGTAGGAAAGTGGAACCGTTATTTGTCGGCCGCAATATAGTAGTGGATGACTTCATTCATCTTCCTAATCAAGTTATTCATATAGAAATCCTAGCTTACCCATTAACTTACGTTCCGTTCGCATTCAACACTCTTTGGGTAACCACGCCTTCTAGTTTCATATACAATGTTCTAGTGAAGTCATCCACTCCAGTAGTGAGGTCGCCAGATAAAGGCTCCGCTTTCCTAGGAAACTATAACTTTACTGCAATGAAGAGGATGACTCAAAGAAGATTGGTAGACTGAGACTGGTGACTGTTTTCCGACGATAAGGCAGGAATAGAATATGATATTATTCACTGAATGGAAATTTATGGGAATGTTTTTATTATAAAAGTAATAATAATTAGTAATAATACGTTAGTCTATTGTGTTTGTTATAGAGTTCAAAAAATCAATGGATAATGTATTTGTCCATGCACAGATAACTTCTAAATTTATGATACCAACCGAATTTGGCGCTGCTAAAATTTGCCGCCTACGGATGGGGCATTCGCTGCCAGGAACGGACATGCTTGTTAGATGTCATTATAAAATGATTTTGAATTAAATCCATTAAATAGTATTTTCTCCTTTCTTTTATCGAACGAGGGTCAAATATTCATCCCATATACCTATGAATATCGTATTGTTTTGGAACGATGGACTTTTGGATGGAACAATTAAAACAGTTTTAGAAATCGAAAATAGCGTTGCGGCGGTATTTTCAAAAATTCTCCTTATAAAAATCAGCTAATTCATTTACACACTCGAAACAAATTTATTTTTCTAAAAATAACTTGCAATTCTCGGATGATGCAAGAACCGTAATCTTTTCAAAGAAGTTC
This sequence comes from Nephila pilipes, assembly GCA_019974015.1. Lineage (NCBI taxonomy): Eukaryota > Metazoa > Arthropoda > Arachnida > Araneae > Nephilidae > Nephila > Nephila pilipes. The sequence continues at coordinate 153,700 of BMAW01048740.1, forward strand.
AGGTCGTGAAGAATACCCTCTCCTCTTTAAAATTATTAACTAAGAAAAAAAAATTATAAAAGAAATTCATTCAATATTTGTAAATTAAAGAAATATTGTCAAAGAAATTCATTCAATATTGTAAACTGCTAAATTTTTAATAGAAAATGTTCAATTCTTACGACATAGATTATAAAATAAATTAAACATTTTTATTTCAAGTTTTAGCTTTTGAAAATTCATGTTTAATTTTAAAAAAACAATAAAAATACTGTTAGGGATGTTGTTCCTCCTGTTGAAAATTCTGCTTGATTATTAGTTGGCTTCGGAATCGTTCGAATCAATGAATGAACTGAACAGGTTCTTAATCGAGTCTTCTGTGATCTGATGAATTACTTAAATCAATCAAATGGCACAAAACATTCTTTAGAAAATCGCATTTCCAATTAACATTTAATTGTGTTACCTTACATCTAAGTACAAAACGTTTCATACAACATTAATAACTCTTCTAAAGATACAAATGTTTTAAAGTTCAAAAATGATACCGAATTTATCAACAAAAGGAATAAAAACAAATGATTTTGCGATCAAAAAGCAAATTAGTTTTTAGAAATTAAAATAAAGACAAACGATAAAATATTAAAGTAGACAACAAATTATTAAAGATATTGATAATATTCTTCCAAGCTAAGAAAATGATAAAATATTAAAGTAGATAGTAAATTATTAAAGCTATTAATATTTTTTTCAGATATTAAAATTAAAGAACACTGATTGTGAGATAAAGTGCAGACTCGCATGATAGTTTCTTCCATTCTACCATTTGAAAACGTAATTTTATTTTATACTTTCAACCGTACTTACAAGAAAAATTAAGAACAATTTATGAAGCTTATAATTTAGTTATATAAATGCATTTCTTTCTTTAAAACACATACACACAAACCGATTAAAAATTCTTATCATTTAACGAAATTTTAAATGTAATGAAGTTGGAAGCAATCTTGTTGGAAATTACTCATAATATGCTCGAAAAATAATAAATTATGATGAAATACAGTCCTCACTGTTATAAAATAAACATAAAAGTAAACTGCTTATGCTTTTCGAGGTAATAGGCTATTTATTAAATAAAAAAAGAAGCATTAACACAATGTGGCTCCAACTTCTTTGAAAATGAAGTATTGGATGTAATTTAATGGAATTTACTTTAAATATGGCTTTTAGAGATGCCTCAATATGGTTACAAATCATAAAAAATTGTCATTTATCGTCGTTAACAACAACAAAATAACAAACAGAGCTCTTTCAAAAGTCATGTTTCAGCATCTGCTTTCGTGAGTATCTGTTACTGCATTTGAAACCTAATTTAGACGCCATTGATTAACAACCGTGCTTCGAAATGTTCTTTTATCACGTAACAATTTCACTCATCAAAACACTCCTCTAAA
>BMAW01048740.1:155142-174922 GCA_019974015.1 Nephila pilipes
ATTTTAATAATGAGTTCGGTACAAAAACTGTCTGAATTCTGCCATTCTTAACAACTCGAGTAACATTTTCATAAAAAAAAAAATGAACTCCGGAAAAAAACATCAAAGATTAATAGGGAGTTATTTTTAAATATACATTAAAACGGAATTATATATATATGTTTCAAAATTCCCATTCTTATATTTTTCTGTTAAAAACAGGATGGCACTCCGCTGAACCTGCATATGTATTATTTATGAGAGTTTGATAAATATAACGTTCCAAAACTGAATTTTAAATCTTGAAACAAACGTGCCTAGTATGGAGAAAAATATCCGAATTTGCGTTTTTCACAAAATGTGGGGTTTTTTTTTTAAAAAAAAAGGGGGGATTCTGGCACACTTTCTCGAAATTTTACTATATCCATAGTACCGATAGTTTCCACGTTATCAAACACGGGTGTTTCCTATACATTTGAACACATTTTTTATGAATAAATATTCACAGATTTTAAATCTGACACAATATTTCCATAAACATCACGGAAAATTTGAATAATAAAATTTAATATTTTTAAGACTTTATTAGATACAATTTTTGAATTTATATAACTATGTTCCCTGTATAGTAATTTGCTCATAAGTTTCCTACAAATTTTTAAAGTTCTAAATTCTGTAGAATTTTCGCAAAATGTACCTAAGCGTAAGTACACGACTTATGCAAATGTAAGTGTGGATTATTGGTTGCACATTGATAATTAACTTATGTTTCTGAACGTGATTTTCTTTGCATAAACAGACACATAAATATACAGATGCCTCGATGTTAAAATATAATTTCCATTGTTCTTAATTAAAAAAATATTGAATTTTAGAGTAAAGTAAGCTCCTCAGTTGAAGGTGTCTCAGTTACCTTTTATATAAGTCGAAATTCGTAAAGGAGTATTTAAAAAAATAATTACTTGGATACCACGAGGTGAGACTGAATTTCTTCGTGTTCCAGATGTCCTACGCGACAGCAATGGTTATGACAAAGAATTCATCCCGGTGGTGAAGCTGGTTATGGATTCCTCTCTGGTGCAGGCGACCCCACTGCCTTACGTTATCAGAAGCATCGACCCTTCGCTTCCTCTTGAACATCAAATACAAGGTAAGAGTAAGGTGACCAGATTTTAACATTCGGAAAGTTGGACACCATTGACGGAGGGGGGGGGGGTTCTTGATTAAAATTTGGTACATACAAAATACCTACCTTTGGCACCTAAATAAATTGCAAGCATAAATAATCTGAATAGCTTATTTGCTGATATCACTTGTTTAATTAGCACTAGCACGCAGTACGGTGTGTGTCGTATGAGAGACAGTTACAAAACTCAATATGCGAAGGCGTTACTTCGTGGACGACCTCCTTAACTCCTTACACTCTGACCCTTCTTCCCTCTAAAATTCCCCTCCGTTTCCAATTTTTGTATAAGATGTAATTCCTTTGCAACAATGTTCCAAATGATGCTGGAACGCTAGCGGAACATTTCGCCATAAGAATAAAATCTGTGAAAGTGTGCAAACCCAATGCCGAAAGATGCCACTGTTCATTAAGTCCAAACAATGATGGTCGTATTCTAAGCAACTGATCGAGGCGAATTTTGATAAGCAGTTCCTGTTAATCAGTTCTCAACAATTATTTTTATTATTAAGGCTTAACATTATAAAATTACAAAAATAATATAAATCTCATATCCTGCTGAAATAGCTACATGGAAACCGAAAACCGTATATTCCCTTCCCATTCTCCCGCCGTTCCCTTTCTTGTCGTGCATTCTTTCTATAAATCGGTACTTTCTTAACACCCCGCGGGATAAATTGTTAAAAAGCGGGACGTCTGGTCACCTTAGGTAAAAGTCATTCCAAGAAAAGAAACACCCAAAATATTCAAAATAAAGGAATTGCATCTTTAAGCGTTGCCTATGTATGATATAATGAATTAGTTCAAACTTAAGTCCTCTAAATCCTCCATTTCCTCCATTGATCATTAAAATCTTAGATACAATTAATAACCTGAAGTGTCAAAACATCGAACTGCTATTATGTTGGATACCCTCTCATGTTGGAGCCAAGGACATCGAAACAGTAAATCTGGTGCTAAGTTTTCAATCTTGTGAAATCGCTCATACTCTTCCATTTCGTGATATTTTAGAATACATTAAACCAATTATTCATCACCACTGACAGAATCTATGGAACCTACGAGAGCCATTTTTTTCAACTTCTGTGGACTATATATATATAAAAAAAAAAGACAAATGTGTAGAACAAAACGAATTTGTTACCAAAAGTTATGTACAGACATGGTTGCTTTTCAACATAATCACCGTGAAGATTCAAACAACTGTCGAATCGGTGGACGAGCTTTTCGTTCCCTTCTTCCGTTCTTCTCCGTTCCCTTGCAGCCGGTGATGTGAGATAGACTTGCACTTTATTTCGAAACTCCATTCCTCTTTTGTTTTAAGTAGCTCTCCTCAGTCGTCGTTAAGTCTTAAAATAAATAGCTAATTGATCGTACACACACACACACACATATTTGTGTGTGTGTAGTCTCTGACTCCACAAATTCAACAAGAAAAATATCTTTTTAATCTCAAATCCCAGTAGCCATAAATTTCCTGCTTTTAAAGGTTTGTTTGAACAGACTTGAATTATTGTTCCTTTCGTCGTGAACGTTGGTTCGCCCGCTTTTAAATTATCTACACCATTTTCACACAACATCATTACTCATAAAGCTTTCATATATACTTGGTTCATTTTTCGGCGAATTTCGACTGCATCATTCCTTTCTGCTTGAAGAAAGCGAATACTACTACGCAATTCGCACATGGAGGGATGATCAGTTGTACCATCTATGTTTGCGTATCTACAGCTCAGCTTAAAATTGTGAGATGGTTGGTAATTGCAAAGGTTAGAGTTAGAGAGATGTGCGGTAGCTCCCCCCGCAACCCCGTTTCTTACCATTTGCTGGTTGTTTAGTAGCTCGATCGGAGGTTATAAAATGACCCTCGTAGAAGTAGATAAACTGCACCATGTGAAACCCATTACTTTTCACTAGCACACATTTTCATTTAGAAGACAAGAAATTATTTTGACACGCCCAAGTATCGGTTACACGAAATTGACACACAGGCACCTTTTTCTAGGAGAAACTTCCTCATGTGTAATCAGTGTGTTTGCCATCTGACAGTGAGACCTGTCTTGACTGAATGATTTGCCTTTCACTCTGTTCGTTTAAAATATTTTAAATCACACACTCTATTTTTAATTGACTTTGGTCGAGGAAAATCTCCAACCAAATATCTTCCATTTTTTAATCGACACATTGATTTTCTATACATATAATTTTATTAAACTTCAGTTTATCTTCTATCCTGAGGTTGAATTTTAAAATTGTTTAAATCATTAAAGCTCCTATGGACTGGTTATTTTGAATTCGTCAACGTAATCTTAATCCTATGAAATTTTATCTCAAGGATAACTATTGCTGCTTTTTATTTATTTTTTACCACTATTACCATCATGTGGTTCGGTATACATTGTGGGTCCAGACCGAAAAATTTGTTGATGAGGCAAACAGAATTGGATAACTAACTTTAACTCGAATGATTATGGTTATATTATCGAATTTATTTTATAAACAATGCTTATAATATTTAGCTGAAGTAAAATAAATCCAACTTTTTCGGTTAATATACGTAAAATTTCCATTACTTTAATTTTTAACTATGTTACTGGGCCATTAAAATTCCTACACCAAAAGGCGATGCACATGAAATTTACACGACAGGAAGGAGATGCTGTGATATGCAAATGGAGTAGCCATGGTGCAAGGTCGTCTTTTCGGACGAATGTAGGTTCTGTTTTCAGCATTATGAAGGTACCATTCGCGTTTGGCGTCATCATGGAGAACGCTTATTGCCAGCGTACATTCGATATCATCATACTGGTCCATCTCCTGGATTTATGGTATAGGGTGCCATCGGATACACGTCCTGGTCACCTCTTGTTTACATTAAAGGCATTTTGTGCAGTGACTGTAACATTTCTGGTGTGTTGAATCCGTGGCTCTACCCTTTCTTCGAGCCCTACGAAATGCTACGTTTCAGCAAGATAACGCACGATCGCATGTTGTACGAACCTTCCCTGATACAGAAAATATTAGGCTGCTGCCTTGGCTAGCCCGCTCTCCAGATCTCTCGCTAATAGAAAACAGCTGGTCAATAGTTTCCGAGAGACTGGCTCGACACCATACACCAGCCATTACAGTCGTGAACTTTGGTCTCTGACTCAATGTCTGGGGGTATAAGAGCTGTTATTGCCAACAGAGGCCTCAGGATCTATGCTTTCCAATTTATTGAAAACTTAATCACTTGTTATTTTTTGTACAATATATTTGTCCAATTTATATCATTTTGTCATTTGCTTTCTTCCTGGTGTAGCAATTTAAATGTTCAGAAATGTTTATGGAAAGATATACTAGTTGCTGAATGAACTAAATTTTGGATGATAAGAACCACTCAATGAAACTTTCAAGTGCGAGCCATCGGTGGTGCTTGGATGTGTTAAATTCAAAAGAGATGTTGTTGTTGGTTTCTGCGGGGGCCTAGGCCACTAAATACAAAAGAGATAGACAATATACCGAGCCTTTATGTTTTATGAGATGCATAATTTAGTGGCTTGTTTATTTTTGACAAAGCTAAACATATTTCAGAACTAGAAGAACAGAAAGAGTCTCTGAAGAAATTTATGTCTATAGTTAGAATATAGATAAAGAATTTATTTTATATTTAAAAAAACTACTATCATTCTAATATGTATATTTTAAAGCTAATTTTTTATATAATTTTCTTATTTCTAATAGATCATTTTTAGAATTTTGTTTATATTTTTGTTTTTGCAAACATGCATTGTTGGTATGACTTAGCACATTTTTGTTTATGAATATATTTAAATCTTCCGCAAATGTAAATCTTATTTATTTGCCATATATTATTCTAAAAAGGGATAAATGAGATACGGTTTTTTTTTCGAGCTAGCGTTAAATAAAATTAATGGTGGGGAACTCAATTTGTCTTGTTTTAATAAACTATCGAATTAACACAGTAAAAAACATGTCTCGATGATTCATTTATTCTTCTGCTGCACTGGATTTATTTTTTCTATCGTGTTGTAAAAGTTTTGGGTATTTTTCCCCTTAAATATTTGTCTTCAACAAAATAACTTTTTTTCTCAATTGTGCCTGAATGTTTCGTTTATCTCGAAGCTTAGTCCTTAAGTACAATACATCTCTGCGTTAATGTAGACCACCTTACATCAGAGGGCAGTAATATATGGTTAATCGAAATGTATCATCTGTTTTCATACCCAGTCTTCTTAATGTATTATATCTTATATGTAAATTTATATCAAAATTTATTTTTTTCCCTTTTAATAAATCTTTAAATCATGGTGTTTTGTAATAAATGTGTATAAAAATCATCAAATCAATTGTTGTAGCTATTATACTTATACGAGAAATTATTATGTAAGAAAATAATGAAAAAAAAGGAAGAGAGATTTTATTACAACAGCCTCTTATTTATAATTTTATTTGATTTTATAAGAATAAATCAGTAATTCGAGATTCCTTGTGTCCTTTTAAATATTTTATTAAAACAGTGTAATAACTAACATTAAAATAAGAAAATCGAAAATTTTGACAAAAAGGACGTTTTAAAGGTGCACGTATACCTTAAGTTTAAACTCTGTAAATTTTATTAATACAAAATTTAATGATCTAAAAATCCAAGAAAACTTAAAACTGTTGGTATTTTAAATACAATACTTTCAATAAAAAAAAAATCAACGCCTTTCTTTCCAAATAAGCTAAATTCATAATTGATATATTTCTTTAATTAATTACTTTTACTAATTCCTTTCTAAATACTACTTTTCACGAAGGATCAATTCTCATAGTCTGATATAAGTCATAATTCGAAAAGTTTTTAACGAAAAAAGCATATGAGAAAATTTATGTAGTGATACAATTGTGTCTATTTTATGCGAGATAGGGGTGTGCTCCCAGGAGACGGACTTCGAAGTTCTTCTGTCGGCCACTTCTTGCGATCTCCTGTCGGTGTTGGCTAGACAGAGTGCCTCCATGGGGCTGCTCCATTTCGCTGTCAATGTTGACCACTGCAGGGGCAAAGGCGTTCCCGTTTTCCTGGACAGGAAACCACAGTCCGACGTCACTCAGGCCATCGTCGACGTGGTTCAGCAGCGGAACAAAAGAGCCGACATCGTCATCATTCATGACACAGATTATGGTAAAACTAACATTTCTTAAAAGTGATTTAATATGAAAGGAAAGGAAATTTATAATAAGTTTCCAACAGGGCTTAATATTTGTTAATGAAATGTAAGAAATAATTAAATGTGCTATGAATAGTTTTCTAAAGAAAAAACTTTATCACTAATGGTGATAACTTTTTAAAAATAATCCTCCAGTTATTCATTTAAGTACTAGGATTAAAGCAAACGATAAAATATTGAAGCAGACAATAATATTCGTATCAGATATTAAGATTAAAGCAAATGATAAATTATGAAGCTGAATATGTTTTAAGCTAAAATGTAATTATTGCCGCCGTAAAATGAGTTGATTTTTTATTCGGTAGATACGTTTCTCATAAAACCGTTCAAAAAAAAAATTCGTGTAAAAAATACATGCGACATATGGTAAATTTGAAAATACGTTCCACAACTTTAAAAAATCGAACAAGAAGAAAAAAACTTTAATTATTTTCAGAAAAAACCGTGCAAAAAAAGTAATAATGAAATCCATATGACAGATTTAAAAAACAAAAACAATTCATTTTTATTACAAAAAAAAATTAAAATTAGTGTACAGGGAAAATTCAATCTATAGGTACATACAACATATAAAAATTGAAATTATGAGTAAAACTACAAACTAACCATTGTTCATCGCTACTTGATAACAAGCGTGCACTTTAATTATGAACTGGATCAAAAATGCTATCATCAGTAGATGTGTCCGATATGTCTAGCACAACTGTCGGCTTTGATTCAAATGAAGAATTTGCTTTTGTTATTAACAGCCTCTGTTGGTTTTTTGTTGTTACAAAGTTTGTTATTAGCGGCTGGTTTTTGTTTGTTTGTTTATTTCTCAAGTTGCTTATATAATTCTTGATATCCTGCTACACAAAACTTAAGATTACGTTGAAATTTTAATGCACGTTCTATGTCAGGATCATGCGTTAGAGAATGTTCCATACTTGTAGCAAATTTCAAGCTCTCGCGCATTAAATCAGCTGTTAATAGCTGAACTTCATCTTCGACTTTGTCTTCATCGACTTTATTATCATAAACTGTCATAAATTTGATCAAGTCGTCCTCACCCAAAGGACTTTCTAGCATCAATTCTTCGATGTCAGCCGTTTGCATGCTGTTAAGACCTTCGACACCCATTGCATTTGATATAGATGAAATTAAATTTCAGAACAAAATAGTTGATTTTTGTATCACGAAACTTCCACTTTTCACGCATGCTGATAAAATATTTTTCCAACAAGCATTTAATATCGATTGGCGCAGCTGTTTGATGGTGGAAGCAGCATGTGTAATACAATCCATAATCGTAAGCTTTCTCCATGCTTCCTCAACAATTAAATTTCTTTCTTCCACTGATTTTAAAATATATTTAAATGTTTGTTTTATGTAGTACATTTTAAATACTGCTATAATACCCTAATCGAGTGACTTATTCAAAGAAATGGCATTAGGCGGTAAAAACAGCACTTGAATGTTTTTTAAAAAAAATTGGGGGATTCGTGTTAGAACAAACAATGCGTGTAAAAACGCATATTGGTGAACCGTGTTATTTCAAAATCTTTTAAAAAAGAGTTGGGTATATATATATATAAAAACTGAAGAAGGTAGAAAGAGTATGAAAGTAAAAAGTGTAAAAAAACATCATTTAATTTACACAATTTTTTTTTTAAAAAATCGTAGGTTTTTAATGCTGAATATTTTTGCTATCGTATAAATTGTCAGAAAAACATAGCTTGCTGGGAAGTGAAACTGTTCAGCGATTCCTCTGAAGATATTTCTTCGATGAACAATATTCTTAATCTTTAACGATACATTTAATTCTATTTTCCCATCTCATAGATTTTTTTTTTGTGTGGTTGATCAAGGAGTCCATAGTCTTTGATTACGTTCTGCCGTCTTCCTGTTTCAAAACTGCCAAATATTTGGATGATTAACTTCAACAAGGTCGTTACATTTTCCGAATTTGTACGTTTAATCGTGGTGTGTTGTTGTTCACTGAATTGCAGTGAGTGAGTGAATTGTCCTAGATTCATGTAATGAATTGGTGAAAGTAGGAACTATATTGGCACTAAAACCGAAACTGGCTAAGCTGTACCAAACCATGTGTAGCTGAGATCTAGACGTAAGAAAGATGCAAAAAAAAAAAAAAGGTTGACAAGAAGGAGGATCTGAAATAGAGGAAGATCTCTGGGATTTCCCGGAAATAGTAAGTCCCACGGGAAAGAAAATTATCCCTACGGAGTACCTCGGGATCATGTTTTCGTACTTACCGAAAGAAGATAAGATTCATGTAAGATTCTTGATGAGTCTGGATTCATGTAATATAAGATCAATATATGTTGGAATGGAAAAATGGAAATATAAGTCAAAAAATGCACAGCATAAGTTAGGGAGTTAATCAAAATATTTCATATTTATACATAGATTAAAGTCTGTAAACTGCTTCATTATGAATTGAAATATCTTTTACATGGAGAAACCTTTCATCTCATGTAAGTTGTATTATAGATATTATAGATTCCATGTTTTTGCCACAGTTGTTGGAATACTGTACTTTCTGCTGCAATTCTAATACGAAGGAGTAAAATAAGAACATCATTTTATTGAATTTTTTAATTAATGTTTCCAAATAATTTAATGTACGTGTTTATATTATAATTTATAGAGAAAAATGACATTTAAGAAAGGTGGAGAAAAATATTTTAATTGAAACTTTAGAAGCTCTGAATTTGTTGAAATGTTTTTTTTAACACAACAAATACTATTCATTTTTTTTACCATGCATATGGTTCGATTACCACTGAATCTGGTAAAACATTTTGTACAGTAGACATCATTCAATGGTGTTTTTGACGGAATTTTACAGTAAAGTGCAAGACGTCCCTTTTTACAAATATTAAAACATCACAACAACTTTACTTCTTTTGTGTCTGAAGAAACAAAGATACCAGCTTTTAAAAAGATAATGAACATACGAGTGATGTTCCGAAAGTTCGTTTCGCCATTTTTTTTTTTGAAAGAGCACACCAGATGAAACAAACAACCGTCATAAGAACCCACACTCTTTGCTGGTTCAAAGACGGAAGTAGCGTCAGTGGAGAAGGAAAGAATCATGCGCAGAATGACGAAGAAAAGAGAGTAGCAGCAGACCAGCGTGCCGAGATAACGTGGTCGGCAATGGAAGTGCGAGCTGTTGTCCGGTATGAACAGACACGTGGTATTAGCCATCCATGAACGCCAACAGACCGTGTATGGTGAACAGATCATGTCTCGTCAAATGGTTGGACACTGGTGTTACATGTTCAGTGAAGGAAGGCAGCGTGTGGAGGATGAAGATTGAAGTGGACGTCCCTCCACATCCACGAACGAAAACAACGGTGATGCATAACGGTGTCAGACGTTGAAACCGCGCTGCATATTGTTCGCTCTCAGGTCTATCCAAAACAATCCTGAGGTGGACCAGGTGAGGAATAATTCCTTGCATCGCAAGGCATTGATTTGTTGCAAGCTTACAATAAATGTCTTAATGTCAATTACTACTATATCGGAAAATATAGCAAGGTGTATGATTCATGATGACATAGTTTATTTTACTTTATTTTTTGGCAATAAAGTTTACGTGCGTAAAAAATATGACAAAACTTACATTCGAAACATCCTCATAAAATATTTACGATTATTTTGTATAAAAATTGCTATTATACAGCTTTTTGGTTTTATTAACCTCGCACTAGAAGCAACACGATGGCTTTTGCTGACGCACCTAGGAATTTTGAACCATAATCAAATGACGAGGACGACACCTGAGTTTCCTCCTCTCCAAACTTCCACACCACGCCAACGGAAGGACTTTGGGCTCCGACAGATTTCGTGCATCAGTCTTGGCTACACGGCGGGTCTTTAGTGGCATCAAGACTCGAACCCACGACTCAACGAAAACCATCCACCGCTAGTCCGTTGCCATATCCACTGAGTTATCACGGCCATGTGTTTATACAGCAGAGATCTCCTTGTAAGAATACTCTTTTTTGAGGAATATTTAATAAATAGCTACCGCAAATTGTTTATCTTAATATGGAATGTCAGTAAAATAATTTACTACATATAAGTATTAAAACAAATTTATACTTTGATTTCTGTTATCATACTACATTCTTCATTTTCATTTTATGACATAGAAGTTTCGTTGGAAAAGAAATGACAAAACCGAAAAAAGTTGGTTAACTTTTTCAAACATCTTGAAGTGGTCGGTTAATATATATATGTAACAGAGAAATTCTAACTTAAGAATCAGCTACAAAAATATAAAATTTGATTCTTCCAAGAATGTCTTCAATTTAATCAAGAAATAAATCATTTTTCTTATCTAAATAACAACAAAAAGCAACCGATTGTATCAAAGGAAAATAAAACTCTCCAGAATTGCCGTCTAGGTCAAATAAATTACAGTAAAAAATAAATGTTCCAAATTTATTTCAGGGATTTTCAAATAGATCGTTTAATACATTCTTTTAGCAAAAAAAAGAAAATAACTTAAACGGAAAAAAAATGTTCCAGATGCTGCTTCGAAAAACCATCTTTGAAATTTTTTTTTTTTTAAATTCTAGGCTTAGGAATGAGTTTGCAGCAAAAACTGTTTCGAGAAGTGTTTCTTTTAAAGAGGTGTTTTTATCGATAGGAAACTAGACATCGAAAAATCGAGAGAAAAAAGTATCCTTTGTACACTGGAGAAAAATCTATTTTTTAGAATTATTTCAAGTATCCACACAATTGTTCTTCAACGAAAAACGATTTGTTACCCTGAAACAGGGGACAAAAGAAAACCGAGTGAAATTCTACAGAGAATTATTGACTTATTTACGACTTCGTTTTCTGATTGTGTTGGATAGTAACTTCCAAATATTTTATTCGTCGATGGCAACAAGAGGTGCAGCTAATATTAATTTTCTAAACCTTTTCAAATCGAATAATAGAAAGAGGCAGAAAAATAGAACGGAATTTAGTTTGTACATTTCCAGTCAGAGGAAAAGAAAATTAATATATATACAGATATATATACGAGTACGAAATAGAATTCTTTGAAAAAACGGATATTTATTTTAATATTACCATTTTGGTTCAAGGTTGCTATAAATCACAGCTTGTCAGTTTTAAATAATTTTTAATTATTAGATTTGACCAGTTTATTTTTTTAAAAATTAGATATCGAGGTTAAACTGAAATTGCGAAGAAAAATAAAATTTACTTATTTTTATTTTACCTCACACGATTTTTGTAACTAGAAATTCAGATCCATATTGCTTAAATATACTTTTTAAAACGACGATCTTTTCACTGGTAATAAAATTCGAACAATCTGCAAGGGCTTGATAGAAAATATTTTTGGAGCTACTGTTATGCAAACACAGCCTGAAAAGGAGAATGCGACACCCCGAAGGGATAAGAAAAATGTGATGAAAATTGGCATCTAAAAATAAGTAATTTTTTTTAAAAATAAATAAATAATGCGGTATCGCAATCAAATATATATAGAGTAGGAAGTAGGACTACCTCTGGTAGCGATAGAAGCAACAATCGTTCTGCGCATAGATGCTATAAGCATGCGTATGATGTTTTGAGGCATGAACGACCATATGCTTTCAATCTTACTCCACAGTTCATCCCCTGCAATTGAGGATGGGGAAGATCAAACAAATGACGGCCCATCACGTCCCATACGGGCTCGAGGAATGTAAGATCCAGACACATCCTTGTCCAATACAGATACCTCACAGTCCTTGTAGGATGATAGCTGTCGCGTGTGGTGTTGCTCGAAAACAGCCTTTTGCAGCCATTGAAGGTAGAAAAATGAAATCGACTGCACTAAAGCACCATTGTGACGTCATTGTACCTCTGTTACGAAGTAGAGGGGACCGTCTATCTATGGCGATGACACGTCAAACCATGATGCCGGAGTGCCAAGCATTAGGATTGAACTTATCTCCACATTCTTATTTGGCGACAATCACTGGTTACACAGAAGTGAGACTTTTCACCGAACACAAAATTGAACCATTCAGTCATCCATGGTCTGGCGCCATTACAATCTGACAAACTCGTTGATGCCCGTGCGTAAATGGCAGTACGCGTTAAGGGCGATACTGTTTGTATTCGATCAATAGTCGAGAGACCCCATAATGCGGAATAGATTTATATAGATTTCTCACATAAGATAGCGGTATTTCATACTATTCCTTTCATAAAATATCTCCCCGTCTACTTGTGATAAAACTGGAGAAAAAATTCTCCTCTCACTTAACTCTCAAGGTATTCCCATAAAGGTTCAACAATATTAAGGTCTGGTTATTGAAAACACCAATTGTTCTTCTTCCACCTCATGCTCATTAAACTAACTTGTGATACACTTTGCTATATGAACTGAAGGGCAAAATTATCCGCTCGAAAACAAGGAACAATAAATAGGATTATTGTTGTCATTGGATGAATGTGTCTTAGAGAATATTAATATATGTTTGAGCTGTTACACGATTCTTCAGAATGACTGTTGGTCCTTAAACAAATCCATCTCTATGTTTTACGGTTGTAACCAAGGAGACAGAGTGGAAGACTTCTGTGGGTGGCTCTAAACTTTAGCTCTCCCTATGGCGGGAAACAAAGTAAAAATTACATTTTTCAATTCTTAAAATTCCCTGTTTTGAGATTTTCTGTACCACTATGCTATTTATGTCAATAATGAGGAGCTAAGCTATGGTTTTTTAAGTAACTGGTACCGTTATCTGGGGGCCGTAACAATACGGTGGATGACGTCACCAAAACATTGTCTATGCAAACTAGTGACGTAGTTTCCTCTCGCTCAACGCTGTTTAGGAAACCACACCATCTTGTTTACATTGGCAGCATTTTAGTGACGTCATTCATCCAAATACTGTGGCCGCTAGATAATGGCACCGGTTTCCTAAGAATAGCTTTATTACTTTGCTATACAGTCGTGAAATTATAATAACTGAAGCTCCCCACTAACTGTTCTGCTTGAAGTGTGATCTTCTCAACCGATGTTTGTATCTGATGTTATTTTCTCGGCTGTGAATTTACATTTTTGGTAAATAATTCGTGTTATTCCTCGCCGATTTGTGTTCAACAATTTCCTTCACCTGTTTCGACGTTTAGAGGTAACACATGATCTTTTTTACCTAACCATAGTTTTACATTTAGTAGCATTGAAACCCATATTAGGCGAGGATCAATAATCATGCTTTTCTATAAATCACTGAGTTCTGATATTTTAAAATAACATTATACGGGGGGGGGTATCTGTGATTGTACCACTTACAATAGATAGTTGACTCCCTATTCTTATTTATAGAAAACAGCAACGCTTACATCACACTAATAATTTTCACAAGAGCTTCTTTTTCGAATCTTCGTTAGGTGGTTCTATTATTTGCATACCATATGTCTTGGTATAGCAAAATCTCTTGCTAATAATCACAGTGTAACTTAAGAACTGCAACGAAACTAATGTTCAGCAAGATTCTATTTTGTTGTCGCATTGAAAGAAATTAACTGGTATGCTTTGCCACCAGAGCTTCCTGTGACGGTGAAAACTCTCCTGAAGGAGTTGACACGAAGGAGTATTCGCTACTCGTACCTCGTGTACGATTCCCAAGTGGACAGAATGGCTCACAGACTGGAGTCGATCCGACAAGGTTCCAAAGAGCTGACCACGGTCGTTCTGGCTGACTTCTCTGTTTTTAAGGCAGTTCTGGATGGGGTGAGTTCAATTTTGAATCTCGTATTGCATATGGTTTTGGTTTTCTATCTTCATTCTTATCAAATACACTCCCTCAATTTGGTGATCTTATTTAAACTCTATGAATTCTAAACACGAAGACAAAAGAATAATCAGTGGGTAAAGTGTGGATTAGAATTTTTTTTTCTCATAGAAGTAACCATTTATCAAAATAACATTAAAATTATAAAATAACACAATTATAAAATTTTCAAATTCAAATTTGCCCTACAATGTTGCATTAATGAACGTGTTATTTATTTTGCTTTCTGTTAAAAATTATCTTATGTTATATGAAGCTGTTTTTTATATCATTATAATAGTGGTATTTATGGTTTAAAGTATTTACATTTTTTTCTTGTCCAAATTGCGTGCAACCTTTATATGATGACGAAATAATCAAATATTTATTCATTGTAGAAGTGCAGCAGAGCTAATTGCTTAATTGATACAGCCATCTTTGAGACATACTGCATCAATAAATTTTTTTAATTACTTAGTACTTCGCTTTAATGCATTAGCTAATACTTCACGCTATCTGAAACGATAATGCTTTTAATATATATATATATTCATTAAATTCAAACTCTGATTATATTTGATTGTAAACATCAATAGCATGACTGAAAAGTTGAAAGAAAGCTTGAATATATATATGGGTGGGTGTGGGTGTGTTTGTTTGTGTGTGTAATTATTGTTAATTAGACATAATTTTTTAAAATCATACAAAATCATACTAAAAAAATACATATATTACAGAATTAATTGAGAAAATGAATAAAATGTCAAAATAACCAATACAATCAAGTTAAAAATATTATCCTAATTTAAAACATACAAAATATTATAATGAAAAAAGCTATAAATTTATTTAAATACAAATTATTCATAACAATTTTAATTCAAAACAAATATAAACCATTAATTAAAAATTGTAACCAAATTAAATACAAAGCTACCGAAAAAACAGAGCAAACCTCAAGAGAAAAGAATTAAGGAAAAACAAAAATGGAGATAATGTAACTTAAATATACGGGTATGCATGTATAAAAACAAATTTCACATAGAATAATGCAGTTAGCATAGAAAGAACAGTTAACAAATATGTAAATTTTTAAAACAAAAGAAAGGAAACCGTTGTTTATAGAAAAATGAATTAATGAATGCATAACAAAGCATGCAGCGGGCTGGGCTGAACAAAGGCTGGAGACTAAAATGTGGAAACATCTTTTATGGTACCAGCAATCCCCCAATACATCTTGCTGGACAAAAAAACATCTTACTTCAAAATGTAAATTAAAATAGAATATGTAACAACAGAGAAAACAAAAGAATAGACAAACACATTCCGATAACAAACATTTGAAACAAAAACATACAGAAATCCCCACTTGCAAAAAGATTCAACCCCCAACTTAAAGCTAGATGTAAAATTCCACGTTAAAATCAATAAAAACGTTAGAGACTCTAAGTCATGTACATATAATGTGAGAGAGTGGATTCTGCAACACTCACTGAGACTGAGGATTCCATTTCAGATGTACGCTCACGAGAAGCTAAACTCTGACGTGACCTACATGATCGTGAACGATGGCTGGGAATCCTCCAACCCCGAAATCGACTTCCCACAGCCTGTGAATTACACCATCGACTTGCAGCTGCTACTGCTCAAGCGGCGCATAGGGGACGATATCTCGACCGCCCTTACGCACATCACCAAACACATTACGGGAGAGAAATGGCCCCTCAAATGGAAGGTCAGTAGTTCATCTTCTGGTAAAAATACCATGAGTGAGTGATTGCTTATTAACGTCTCACTGAGAAGGAACACGAAGGCTATTGGCGACGGAACTCGTAATCTTGAACCTCCATCAAATGACGAAGTCATCATCGAATATCATCCGAGTTGGTCCCTCCTTTCCAAATATCCATGTGGGAGGACTTGAGACCTCGATAGATTTAGCGTGCATCAGCCCCGCTACACGGCGTGTCCTAAGTGGCATCAGGGCTCGATTCGATCACTGTACCGTAACAACACTGATTGTGACCACTAGGATACCGCGGCGAATGAAAGTATCGTATTGTCATTAAAAACAATCGTGTGTAGAAAATTTCAACTCAATTAAGAGCTTTAAATTGTGAGAAAAAAGCTTTTAAAAATTTGACCCAGAAATAGTTACAAAGTGAGTTAAAGAAAACCCATTAAAAATAATCAATAAATATCTGTATCAGTAGAGCTAAAAGCACAGAATAGAGCTGCAATTTTAGAATGTTGATCCAAAATAATCCGCATTTAATATTCGTGTTATAAAAAGTTTAAGCATTCATTTTACATTAGGGAGCTCTTTTTCAACCTCTCCCTAATTCAGAAACATTTCATGTTATGAAATTAGAAATTATTAAAGGCAAAAATTAAATTCCTCAATGAGAAATGTGTTTTTAGAAGTTAATTAAATATGTTAATTAATTCATCTACTTCTTAATTTAACTTTGCTTAAGTCTTTGAGTCAGTAAAAATACTATCTTTTTCGTGATGCTGTGATAAAATTTGCAAGAAATACTAAAGATGTTTTAGAAGAAATGAAGAATTTAAAGAATGACAAATTTAAAAAAATTTGAAGAATGTACCCTCTTAATAAAGAAAAATAAACAAAAACGAATCAATACGCGTCTATTGCTTGAAAAAGAAATATTATTTGTCATCACTTGTGGAAAAAACAAACATACTCGTATTTTTTCTCGCAAAATGATTTTTTTTTTGTTTACAGAACTATATCTATATTTTAATTTTATAGATTTTTCCTCAACTCACGTGCACCAATTCAAATAATCTGATTATAATCATTTACACGAATAATTCTCTCTCATTTTTAAATGTCAAAATATGATAAGCGATTTGTCATGATAAAATTCTCTCTAATAAGATTATCATCGCCTCGAGCATTTCTTTTGTAAACTTATACGCTAAAAGACACTTTTTGAACACGTGACCAATTACTGACTTACCTTACGTGAGACTGCAAAAAGAACATCGATTTCTCTTACGGAACCTTAAGAGAAGCAGTCTAAATGCAATAGTTTTATTCAATGGTTGAACAGAGAATAAGCGTAGCTTCATCGAAATAGATAACAAATATATTAGTCGTGTGTTGCGTCTAAGATTCTGCACGCAACATTTCAATACAAACTGCAAGAGTCCATATCGCTCGATAACAACGAATCGATTCGAAATAGTTCTTTACGGATGATATATTTATGCAGTTTTTCTAACATTGCGTGACTATTGATCACTCACTTTACAAGCTTTTGTTTAACTTGCTCCGTTCATATGTAGCCCAGTGGTTTTTATCGCGAATTCGCGACCGGCGTTGCTTTTGTCGAATCGTAGGTTCGAGTCCTGATGTCATTAAAGACCCACCATATATATATATATATTAATCAAGCTTTATTTATGGATGACTAAAAGGTTTTAAAAAATATTTTTAAAGGAAAAAAATAATGTATAATTTATTAAAGCTTGAGGTGCTTAATTAAGATATTTTTTACTACCGATAAATTAAATACTATAGCTAATTACTTTATAAGATATTAAAATAAAAATATTAACGCCTCACTCAAGCCTTTATAAAATTATATAATATTTTACATTTAAATAAATATTTTTTATTCATTTTAGTTCATCTTTAAATAACAGCTTCATTAATAATTTTTTATTTATATTTATCAAATAAACGCTGTCTTTTAATTTTGAATATTTGTCTCAACTTAAAGATGGTGATGGAAGTACACTTCTATGAATAACGTATTAAAAGTGTAATAAGATTCTTCATAAGTGTAGGAATATATTAATCCACGTTTTCAAGGTTAAACTTTAATAAAGCGATTGACGATCATTACTTTTTCTCAATGTTTCACTGATTTTAGAACTCCTAATATGAATGCGTTTCAAAATTAAATTAGATCACTTACTAAAAATATAATAATGCAACAAGATTCATTCAGCGAATCTTTAGGTTGGAAAATTTGTTGTCAACTAATTCATGCTAGTAAGAGTTTTAAGTATCATTATGTCAGTCATAGAATTAAAAAAACACACACACGAAGTATAAAGAAAGCAGGCTTTTATTTGGTTTTTTAACTAATTAAAATTATTGAAAAGGAAAAGCATAATTTTGAGTGCCAAGCCAAACTTCAGTATTCGAAAGGAGAAGTGGTGAGAAAAGAAGAGTTGATCCATTTTTATTAACGTCACACTTATATATATATAAGCAACATGAGGGCTGTAAGCAGAATCCTGTCCAAGTGGGACGAGCTGAACCATTGGTGACTCTGGTTTCCTAAACCCAGTTCATCACGCAAGTGCAACCATTCTCACACAAAACTGCAAATCATAACATGAAAAACGCACTTACGCCAAAAACGCAAACGATCCACAAAAAACGGTGCAACAATCCATAACCAATCAAAACGGCCAATGAACCCATCCAATACTCAAGACTGCTACATAACATAATAATATTGCTGGCTTAGCCACAACATACATGTTAACATAATGCAATATACATATATATTACATACATGTGGTTGGCTACATACACACACATATGTATACATACATAACACATATACGCAACACATACATGATATTACATACACACAATATTACAAGGCTACATACATACACGCAACATATACATACACATACATACACATACATATTATTACAACATACATATGATGATACATATACATATACATAACACATACACATACACATATACCATATACATAATGCGGTTGGCTACACATACATATTGGCCACAACATAATATTACATATTGGCTTTTGGCTGTAATATTGTTGGTTGGAGGTCGCAATACTGCTGCTGCCACACAATATTATATTGCCACGCAATTACTGGCTGGTTGGTTGCTGCTGCTTGTTGCTGTTATTATTGCTGGCTGCTGGCTAGCTGGCTATTGTTGGTTATTGGTTATTGTTGGCTATTGGCTGGCCACGTAACATGACATACGTCATGATATTGAAGGACAGTGCAACATATTGCTATATGGCCAGTCATCGAGCATTACTAAGGCTACAATGCCAAATGGTTACACACACATTGGTTGATGTATTACATGGCCAACACATGTCACCTCATGGTTGGTTGGCTAGTCATTTTTTACCATACACATGTATTGGCCAGCCATTGCTGGTCATCATGTAACATGTTAATAATGCATTGTTATGCAACACATTGGCTATTATTGTTGTTGATAGTTGTTATAGTTATTGCTGCTGCTGCTGCCATATTGTTGGCTGTTGGCTGTCATTTACTGACATATTGGCTGTTGGCCAGCCACGTCATCAACAGCTGTTTACATACTATACGCAATTGCTGCCATTGCCACGTCACAATCATGGGCTGATAATGTCATATATACGCAATATACTACGTTATTATATATACATAATATATACGTTCATATATATATGCACATATATATATTATTGTTATGGTATATATATATATACATATACATATATACATATATACATAATATACATACGTTATATATATATATACATATATATATACGTTATATATATATATATGTAATATATATACATGTT
>BMAW01048740.1:180292-261215 GCA_019974015.1 Nephila pilipes
TCATCAGTTAGCCAAAAAAAGAAGTTAAGGAATGCCCCCTTAACCATGGCGAAGGATTTGGCGACTTGGCGAGAAACCTGGCGATTTTTGTGACAAAACAAAGGTTCAAAAAAAGCTGGAATCAAGTCGAAAACTCGACTGAAAAGAAAGTTACGGACTCTGCCGGAATTTTCCTTGTGACATCATATCTGGCCGAAATAGGTATAAATACGCCGAGAACCTATTTTGGAGATCGATTGGGAAATCTACTGGAAACCATCGGTACTTGGAAGTAGATCTGTCGAAAAACTGCGAGTAGAGCACTGAGTGAATTTGCGGAAAAGCAGCATGTATCTGCTGGAAATTGTCGGAGCTGCCTTGGAAGTGCAGAGTATTTACTGTGGACGAGCTGATGAGTTGAACGTCGTTGATACATCTGTGACTGTCATTAAAAGTGCTGTTTTTTTGTTTATGTATCTGTGTCACTAATCCAAACAAGTGTTGCGTAACTTGTTTGAGCTGTTATCGTCCAAAATCTGTCACCTGTGTGTTTTCCTGAAGATTTGCGAATAAAACGTCAATTGTCGTTAACCTCCTAAATGGACTTGATTTTCACTCGTCATACAACCCCGCACGATTGGAATTTTTGTAACAATACGTAAGAACAAGATAAAATGATTTATTTATCACTGAGAATTGATAATCCCCCTCTCTCTCTCTCTCTCGAATTCTATTTAACTCACCAATTCTAAATAAGCATAAACCGATAAACTCTTAGCTTAATAATATATTCATTCCGATTCAATCATTTCACACAAGTAGCCAATTTTTATCTTCTTATATATATATATATATATATATATATATATATATATATATAACATGTTATCTTCTATATCCCTTCATTTTTCTTCCAATAATCTCTCATTTATATGTCACTATTTCTAATTCACTTCACTTCAGTTATATCTTTACCTAATTTTGTTTCATTTTGGTTGGAAAGAAATTGTAATGTTATGCAATTCAAAGTACCAAAAAGTCCTCGAGTTAAGTGTAAAGAAAATTGCAAATACCCCAACATCTTAAAGTTAGAATACTTCGAAGAATGAATTATAAATTCAGGTGTGTTACCTTCGTCTTCAGACTGTGCTTCAAATTAACAAAGTCTTCTGTAACTCGTCGTTGGCTGTCTTGCAATGATAATTAGAACAAAATTTAAAAAAAAAAAAAAAAAAAATACACGTCACATGCTGTTTTTCTCACGACTTTGATTGTTTAAAGGTGGAGATAATGCTCATGAAGTTGGACTCACATAGGCAATGTTAAACTGAAAAGTAAATAAATGTATCATATTTTATTTCTCTATGTGTTCATTTTCTTAGGAGTCGATGCGCAGGATGGGTATCTTGTCCGACTATCTGAAGTACGTTCTATTGCGTAACATCCCCGATAGTCCCAGCACCGAAATTTTCAAGCCTATTGGCTTCTGGGACTCCCAAAAGGACCCCAGGTTTGGCTACTATTCGAAAGGAATAGAAAGGAAGCTTATCTTTGAAAACAGAGTGATCGTCATCGCTATGCCATTTGTAAGTAGCTTTCGACCCTAAAATGCGATACAAAATGACTAAAGATAAAAATTATTCTTCGAAACTAGATATAGTTTCAATATGATTGAAATGATTGCTTTCATTATATATGAGGGCTGTTCAAAAAGTACTCGTGTTTGAAAAGAGAAATGGGGTAGCTCACTGTCTACGTATCATTTTCTCTTTTCCTAAGAAGATCATGAGTAAGGTGCCATTCACATCCAAAAAAATCGTCACCATAAAGTTTTCTGTCCATGCGACAGTCTTCTTTAAAGCAGAATCACTGGAAACAAACCAAAATTTTTTTTTGTTGCTTGGGTTTCGGTGAAAAATGATGAATGCAAATGGTGACAACTCGACGCAGAAGCAATCAAATCTAACCTAAGAATCAGTGTCAAATTTGTATTTGCGCCCTTTAAAAGATAGCAGTACACAATGGTATAATACCTACTTGCCTTAGCAACGTCATCAATCGTCAAAAACATGAATCTGTTGAATCACCCTCGTGTATTCTAATTTAGAAAGCATAGGGCCGTATCGGAAAAAAATTTATTGGGGGGGGGGGGGCTCTCCCACTTCAACTCATATCTCAAAATTAATTTCTAATTTCCTTGTTTATTTGCAAAGTGAAAAGAATATTTATGTGGAGTTATGGTATTTCGAAAATTAATTTTTCCCGAAGAAATAAAAAAAAAATTCTGCATAAAAAGTTTCAATTTTAAAATTTCAGTGCCCAACAATTCTTATAGAAAGGTTACCACCCTCATATCTCCTACCGTCTCTACACCACTGAGTATACTTCTAAACACATAGTGTATGGAAATCAATGTATGTGATATAGCTATATAGTTATTTCATTTCGGCATTCAGAAACATTCATACGAATATTTTTATAAAGAGTGTTTCTACAATAATTAATGTATCTATAAATAATAATAAACTATAAGAATATAATATTATTCATTGATATGCAATTCTTATCTTTTTTCGTTTATTTGAGTTTTAACTGTTTATTTTGAATTAGCGTCCTCATAACGGTATTTTAAATCATCTTGTTTAGATACTCTAGCATTTCCTATGTAATCATAATCTTGTGATGTTGCTAAATATATATCTTTGTAATTATAAGCTTGTTTTTCAGTTGAATTGTTCATTTTTTAAGGAAAAAAAATCTTTTTCTTTGATACCGATGTTTTAATTGCAAACAGTATGAATATAAAAATGTCTGTGACTGTTTGTTGATATAGCAAAGTAATTGGAGTTTTATAACTTGTTATTTTACACTTTAAGTAAATGGATAAGTATTTAAGTTTAACTATTTTTTCACTCAGCTTTCTTCTTTATTAGAAATTAAAGTTGATATAATGTACGAGGGTCGTTCAATATGTCATTAAAAATTCCGATAGATGGCACTCGAAGCATCAAAAATGGTTTTTTTAAGCATCCTGACTCACTAGACAGCTGTATAAATCTCAACTACTCGTATTCGTGATTATGGCACCTTTTCAACCCCAAAAAGTTTTCGTCATAACTTTTCTGGTCGATGAGAACTTTTATGTTTTTAAAAAAATATTCACCGGAAGCAACCAAATGCTTTGATTTTTGATTAATTTCCGGTATATAATGATAAATCCATGTCTCGCCGACGGTGATAATTCGAAGCAAAAGGACGTCGACAACTCGACGTTTCAAGTCTGATTTCAATCAAGTTTTGATTTGGTATCAAATGACTTCCAAATCAAAACTAACTAATAGATCAACGTCAAATTCGTTTCGGCTTCGTTTAACAGATGGCAGCACACAATGGTAATAACAATTTACCTTAATGACGCCATCTGTCTTCAAATACAAGTACTTTTTTGAATCATCCTTGTATTATATTTTATAATTCATAGTAAAACCTTTTTTTCCTATGTTTCGTCTTAGAGCTTCAATATTAAATGAATAAAATCAATAATAACTTAATACTTGAGTGTAAAATAAAATAAATAATGAAAATATTAGAAACAAAACTAAAAAGTCAGAATCCTGGATGTTTCTCTCGAAAACAACATTTGGCGCTAAATCTATTTATTCTGTTTCGATGGAGACAAAATTCATTTTCCACCAGGTATGCTTAAAAGTGCGCTTAGCGACATGCGAACAATATTTCTTTTAATGTGCTGAAAGATGATCTTTTTTTCTGTTCTCATACATGCATGATGAATTGTACGATCATAGAAAATTCAATTATTTCTAAACGTGCAAGTGTTATGTGAAACAAGTCAAGTATTCATTTCAATTATAAATCTGGAGGCTTCACTCTTTTTTTAATTTACAATTTCATATATTTATCTTGGGTTTCAGCATAGGTACCACTATTCAGAGATACTAGATTTCTTTTCAAGATGTAGGCCCAGCATTACTGGACAAAAACTGCCTGCATGAAAAGGTCTCAGCCTCTAAGTTTATGCTAGACTCTAGCATAAACTTAGAGGCTGAGACCTAGCAGCTAGACGAAGGTTCTCTAAATTCACTTCACAAAAGTACATTAAACTGGTTTTTTTTTTATTCTTAATTCATGGGATTTCGTTCCCTGTACATGTTGTGTAAAAAACCCTTAAGTCGTGCGATGCTAGGTATAATGAGTTTTAATTTAAGAGAGTGAAATGTGATGAAGATTTGAAGATCTAAAGCAGCTGTGGTTTTTTTTAAAAGTCCTTATCCTTTCTCTTCCATTTTTCAGAACCCTCCATACACAATTAATACGAACGAGGATGAGAATACCACAGAAGGCGGAGCAGCGGCCAGGCTCTTCGATTACCTCACGAAACGTTTGAAATTCAAGTGAGAACTTCTTTAATTAATACTACGGTATAATATTATTTAATGGAGTGGTCTTCAAACTTTAGACTCTCGGTAAATTAGGAAAAATCTTCGAACAATAGGGTTTTTTTTTGGGGGGGAAACTTATCCTACCCTTACAAAAATATTTCTTAAAATAATATTTAAAACAGATTAATTTGTTAGATATTTCATTTGAAAAGAATCAGCGAAAAGTATTGTATTTTTTATAAGATGATTTTATCATGAAATCAACGTACTCTTAATAGCATCAGTCGCGTCTTTCATGCTCCGCATTTAATTTGTTTCTATATTTCGTTTATCACATATGACAAAAAGAGCTGTCGGGGAGCACACAACATTTTACATACACTTCGACAAAGCAATTGAAAATCCGAAGCCATCATTGCACTTACGTCATTACTGACGTCACGGTCCGGAAGTCCGCAGCCCAAATATGAAGCTTCTGATTCAAATTCGAGGTAGTTAAATGTATATTTATATTTTTTAATCAATAAACACTCGTTAACTAATGGGAGTGTATTATAAATATATTTTTTTCCATTTTTACTTTGATTTGTGAATGTAAAGTTTATTGGTGCAAGAGCCAGATATGGCTATGCTGCGCCAAACAAGATTTAACTGTGGTCCAGACGTGAAGAAATTGAAGGAAAGATAAAAATTGGTTGACAAGAAGCAGAGTTGAAAATAGAGAAGGATCGCTAGGGTAGCCCGGGGGCGTGTCACCCGTGTTTACCAAAGACAGTAAACCCCGTAGGAAAGAAAAAGATCACTAGTGTACCTCGGAGTCATGATGCTCGTACTTACCAAAAGAAGGTAAGTCCCTGAGGTCTCCTGATATAATCCAAAGGGGGAGGGTGCCCGGCTATACCCCCAGACACTGGGTACCCATTTTAGTTGCTTCTTACGACATGCATGAGTTACAGTGGGACTATTCTGTCATTCCCGGTCACCACACGGGTCTTTGATTTGTGAAATCTTGGAATTCCGTGGAACACAGTTTAAAGACCATCGGATTAATGGATGCATTGCCAGAAGTGAATACTTTTAGAAGTATTCCTATATACAGTTAGAGTGTAATTAATAACTTCAATGTTCTTTGTATATAAAAAAAAATGAATACAACAGCAGAAAGGTTTAGTTATCATGTGTTTATCTCATTTCGCTTATTTCTATGACTGTTTGAGTTTTTTTCATACCCTTGTTTATGCGAATAACATATTTATCACCGATTGATATCATCCTACTGTGTCCAAAAATATTTGACTTTTATTCCAATAAGGTGATTTTTGATTTTTTTAAATACTAACGTCGCACTGTGAAGCAACAAGAGAGCTATTGGTGATGGACCTCGTCACTTCGAACCTCGATCAAATGAGGAACGACGACACCTGAACTTATACCTCCCTTTCCAAACTTTCAACCCTGCCAACGGAAGGACTTACACGTTGACCAGATTTAACGTGCATCAGCCCTGCAATACGGCTTGTCTTGGTTGTCATCAGGGCTCGAAGCCACGATTCGAAGAAAACAACGCCGGCCCAGAGTCCGCGACCGTTACCACTATGCAACTGCGATAACTTATTCAAATGAAATATTGGTTTTCAGATACAACAATTTCAATTTTCTATTCTGCTTCAAAGTAAGTCCCTTGAGCTTTCCCACACCTTTACCGACGATTCTGCTTCTATGGTGGCAACGCTGGATTTCTTTTTGCTGGTCAGTAGTCCTCTCGTAGAATTGAAATCTGATCCTTTCCACTTAGTTCTTTGATTGGGTTCTGGTTTCTTTTCACTTAGAAATCTCCAAACTTTTAATGTAGTAGCGTTATTCAGGTTGAAAAGGGCTCGCAAGTTGATTTTCCTACTACTATATTTTTGGACATTTTTATTACATTCTTTCGATGACACCCGAGTTACGAAAAAATGGGGAAACCACTATTAGTGTATAAATAATTGTGAATCTAATGAGCATATATTTAAGTGGATATTATAAACGATAAAAGAAGTTAACGGACCTGAGATAATAGAGAAATCAATAATAGGAATTTAGAAGATGAGTAGTAGAAGAGAGAAAGAGATTGAATAGTTGAGATTGATTTCTTTACTGACTCGGATCCACCCCTAAAGATTAAAAGTAAGATATAGCATCTTTTAATATTAATATTTAGGAGTGGATGTTCCACAGATGTAATAAGTCTCTTGTGTGTCGATCATTTTAAAGGAAAAATAATAAAGTTCAGTTAAAAATTAACTTGCTTGATTGTCTAGACTGACTCTTGCCTTTGTGAACACGATTATTGTGTATGTGATGGAGTGACCCAATAACGCCCAATTTCACAACGCTTTTGCGTTTTTCTATCAAAACCAAAATCCGACGGCTCTACTTATCCTTCCTCACTCGTCAGTAGTCTGCCGGTGATTCAAATCTACTACAGGCATGATAAATTCACGCAGGCGTGTATTGATCTCCTCCATTTCACACCAATCAACGTCTTTCCCAGCTTCATTGTTTATGCACGGAAAATTATGGACGCGATACCTTTTTATGCGCAGTAGTATTTAGAAAATTATGTATATAGATTGCATATTACTTGCACATTTTTTTATCGTGTGGCAAAAGTGTATGAGGGAAAAAAAATTATGGATAACGATGTATCAAAACCATGTTTGTTTTACTTTAAATAATCACAAAGCCAATGTTATTTTATATAAGTATCATGTTACAGAAGGACCACATATAAATATAACTTAAGAAAATATTGTTTCAATGCATTGCGCGATCTTATAGCCCTTTCCATAGACTCTACTAATAAAGTTTTCCTTGAAACTAACACATCCTGTCATGTCCGTTAAGAAACGAATATATATATATATATATATATATATATATATATATATATATATATATATGTGTGTGTGTGTGTGTGTGTGTGTGTGCAGCGTGGATTTCTGTAGATGTCTAAAGAAGAAACTCCGCTGATTCCACGGTTGGCTGGTATCAAAGGAAAACTTTTCTTCCAAGTTTTATGGTGTATTTACCAATTCAAAGAGGATTCTAGTATTTGAATTATTCTCTTCATTGGGGATAAGATGAAAAAATAATATTTATAACAGGATTATGTACAGTTTGATTTTCTCATACGAACTAGTTCATCTCGAAGATAGATAGATCTTTGAATTAATGTAATTTTGACGACGGACGTCGGAACGCGTGTTGGCGTTCAGAGTAATACATATTAGCAATTCATATCCGTATTGAAACCACGATTTAGCGCTGCTGAGGGAAAGAGCTCTAACGGGCTTAAAACGAAAGAAAGAGAAGGGAGGTGACGAGCGAAGCCGAGAGCTGGGCTGCGCTGAGCACTCCACAGTTTTGTTCAAAAATAGAGGGCGCTGCAAGAGCAAACTCATGACATTGATTTGTGATACCATCTGTCGAGCTATTGAAGAACTAATTTTTCAATATCATTGAAAATGCGATTAATAAGTTGATAATTAGCTGGAATATATATATATATATATATGTGTGTGTGTGTGTGTGTGTGTGTATGCCGGAGGCAAAAGGCACTGTGTCCGTTTTATTATTTTTTTAAAAAAAAGAATCTTTATTACTTTTTCACATTAATCCTAATGTGATTCATTACGATGAGTTCCCTTACTATGGAACACTCTTCTTTTAAATATAAATATAGTTTTATTTTACAGATACCGAGCCGTCCACCCCGATGACAACGAATGGGGTGTACAGATGGAATATGGGAAGTGGAGTGGAGCTGTCGGGATGATTCTCGACCGGGTATACATTTTTTTTTTGTAAAATGCAGGTTTTTTTTTCGATACCTATAGAGTTTCTTGAAAAAAAAAAAAAAAAAAAAACGATTAAATCAATTTATTCTGTCCCTTGCAGTTATTAACTTTTGCTACCACATAAAAGATTCGAGAATTTAGTAGCGTTATCGAAAATGGAAGCTTATGCTCACTGAGATTACAGAGCTGAATAAAACAGAAACATATGGAATCATTTTCATTTAGCAATTGAAATGTGTTGGTTTAATTTAATACAGCAGAGCCTCGTACATTCGAGCCCCTTGAACTCGGATCTCAAAATAACCGCGATCAGTCTGCACGAAGAATTTTTTTTAAACCTTAGAAATAATCTGCAAATGTAAATAATAACATTAATTAATTTCCTCCACATATTTTGTAAAATTATTTTCTTTATTAAAAGCTTTTAACAACTATGAATGTGTGAAAAGAAAAGGGGAGAGGGGATTTTACAAATATTTGGAGCAAAGTCAGCAAAACTTATGTATTACCTGAAATCATATGTATACCGGAATTATGACTGAAAATAAATAGCATTATTCAGAATTTTAAGACAGCTGTGAGGCAGTCATTTTTTTTTTTTAGCCATCCGAGGGGCTATTGCTTTAGGCGGATCATTTTTGGCGTCCCAGAACACTTTTTTTTATCGTTTGCTTCAATTTTAATTATATTTAACTTAAATATATTCAATTTAATAATTTGTCGTTTGCTTTAATTTTAATTACACGTAGCTGAAAAAAATATTCAATTTAATAGTTTATTATTTATTTTAATTACATTTAGCTTAAATATATTCAATTTAATAATTTATCATTTTCTTAATTTCATTTAACTTAAATATATTTAATTTAGTAATGTATCGTTTCCTTTAATTTTAATATCGGAAAAGTTTACTATTGTTTAATTTTCGATATTTCATTGTTTACTTTAATTCTTACATATTTAATAAATTTAATAATGATTATAAAAAAGCGCACCTTGGGTGGCTAAATCTATTCTTTGCAAAACTTTCCATATAACTTTTTAAATTTTTTTTGTTTCATTTTTTCTCGTTCTCCAATTGATCTGGATCCACTGGATTTTCAATAACGCATATCGGCTCTGGTTCCGATTAAATTCATATAACGAAGTTGTATTGTAATGATTAACGGAAATGTATTCAATGGAAAGATTATTGGCAAGAAAAATAATTCATCAAAAATTATTCTACTGTACAATCTATTCAGAAAAATATTCGACCAGTCATTGAAATATTCGATCAGACATGATGGTTATTTCGAGACTAAAGTTGACTCTATAGTGAAAGCATTCAAAGATAGAATACGTTAGCATTTTAGAGGTAAGGATATACCACACTTCCCCTGACTCAGATTAGGAGGTTGCAAATCATCCACGATAGATTAATATTTAAAACATCTTTTATTTGTCATTTAATACAGCGTTGTGAAATAAGAATATCATTCATTCAGATAGAACAAAAAAGAATGAAGTTAGTTCAAAATAGAACAAAATTAATAGCTAACGTTAACTGGACGAATACAGTTTGTACCACAAAATTATGATGCTAGACTGGAACACAGTGATGAAGAATGGTTGTCGAGTATCTTCTTGGATGGATGCAAACAGGATTCGAGTATCCTGAAAACCACAAATCTACAGGTGGTATACGTCTTCTACTCACCAAGTGTGAACTCAATGGCCTTGAGCTGTCAATGGAGAAAAGAGAGACCATGCAGGTCCGGGAGAGGAGGAAGTCAGTAGACGTAATCATCTAGTCAGCATGATATCGGTATAGCAAGAACTCTTTTTCCTCTTCTGATGTTATTGGTCGTCTTATAACCACACCGATTTAAATAATGATATTAGAGGTGTTCTCGCAGAATATTTGAAATTTGCGTAAATGCGCGCATGTCTAAATTAGTTGTTCTAAATTGCCACGAGTTTGCAAGATGAGAAGGTGCAAGTGGATCGTGGCCACCTCATGGCATCGTGAGAAGTTGGCAAGCGATTCAAGGAGTGCCTCCACAGCATGTAATGAAGCGAATATTTACACGTATATCTATTTAACTACAATAGAGGGAGTTCCTGGGGTGTTTTCCATTCTTACACCAGTTGGAGACTCTGTAATCAAATTCTTTAGCTTTCGGTGCCATGTTTGTTTATGTTGATGCTACGAAATGTGGGATTGAGTGAATATTGCTTATGTATATATATATTTTATATATATATCTATCAGAAACATCGCCATAATTCAAATCCTTCTCAATATGTAATGGAGTTTTCCTTTTACCAGACAGCTGACTTGGTTCCGTTTCTCGGCATCACGAGAGGACGTAATCGCGTTGTGGAGTTCTCCGAGCCCGTGCTGACCACAAGCACGGCTATTCTCGTGCAGAGGCCCCGGGAACCACCAAGGACACTCATTTTTCTTCGACCTTTCTCTGCACAAGTAAGTTGAAGAACAGTTTTACTAGTGCATAAAATACAATTCGAATTTTAAACAATACATGTTCAATATTTGTTGTCTTTTTTAGTCGTATTCCTAGTATTCTATAAGAAGTTTTGATAAACAATTATTTAATTGAATACTTATATGATAGTTAAAACAATAGTAACAATTATACGTTCATGTAAACTGTTCCGCTGCTAAAGCTACGGTTTCGTAAAATACTGGTGATGTTATCTAGCGTCCGTAATATTACGGTGGATGCTGTCATCAAAACGTTGTCTAAGTAAACCAGTGACATGGTTTGACTCCATTCAACGTTCTTCAGGAAAACACAAAATATTGTTTGCGCAGACAATATTTTAGTGACACATATTCCTCCGCCACAATATTGAACCTGTCAGATAGCGGCTCTGCTTTCCTAGGAAATCAGGAAAGTTTCCTACAAAGTTCGATTACAAAGGCACCGCGATCGATCAATTTGGGGGGTTGATCAGTTCAGCGTTGACTGGGGATGGTGATGAGTCTCATTTTCCACTGTGCCCCGATGATCATCCCAGTCGTGTTTGAAGACTTCCAGGCCAACGCAGAGATAGATATCGCCCTTACACCACACATGGGAAGTCATTTCTGTTGACGAGATTTTACAACTAATCGTATTGTCGTTTCTTTTGTGACACCACAGATTTATTTTTGATCCCGATTTCAAAGTACATTTGGGACTTCACGAGAAAATGCAATCAACCATCCCAAAATCTTTCTCGATATTTGGATCGAAGGACACAAACTGGGAACTTTACCAGTGTATGCCATATCAGATGACAGGTTGTACCCAGGCCAGAGATGGATAGACACCTTTTTGACTTTCTCACTTAGTACCGATCGAGCTCTGGAATAAATCATTACGTTTTTCTGAAGTTTTAATCGTTTCTTTTTCTATACATGTTGTAACATCTGTGGCATATCCACGTTCACGGTTTCTATTACTTGATTCTGCCTTTTATGTATGTTGGTCGATCTGCCTGCGTTGACACTTATAGCATGTTGTGACGTTTCTCTCCATCTAACGACTCCCATTTCCCCCTTATCAAACTCATAAATAACAGAGTGTTTTCTGCATTTGGACAGCCGAGCCACACGTGATCTTCAAGATGTCAACAGTCCTAGATCGCTTAAATATTTCGGCAGGCTATGATGCAATTAGTGAGATTCGCCGACTAGAAGCCGATGGAGGTCGATGCCCCGCAAAGAGCCTCGGTCCCTGTTTGGTTCCACTCGAGACAGTTGTCTTGATATCTTCCACCACAGAATTCTATAAATAGCTGCACATAACAGTATTAAATATTTTTTCTTAAAGCCAGTATTTATTTCTTGTTCTTAATAATATCTTAAATTATCTTTAAACGGTAAAACGTTCATTTCATCCACCTGTATCAGTCGTGATTGGACAATTCCTTCATGGTGTATCGACTTTTATGTTTGCTATCGACTTTCTGAAAGATGTTTGCTTACACAACACTCCACTGAAAGAAAAATATTCAAGAGAGTGAAAGCTCAACAATTCATCGCAGATAACGTATGCACTAAAAATAATTTGCGGTGCTCACAGACGTAATTCGATAAAAGTGCGGTAGAATGAAAAGTTGTTATTATTAACTTCGTTAATTGTTAAAGTCAAAAGCGTAATTAAGAGCCAAAGTAAGGCTAAGGGTTGAGTAATAAATAAAAGTGAAGAGATTAGAAGTTGTTAACTGCAAATATTAAAAGTGGAAGTAAGATATAAACAGTAAAAAAAGCGTGTATTATGTGTTTCCAACATGTCTCTCTTAGAATATATATCTCCATTTTAATATTCTGCATAATTGAAGCTGACGACAAGATTCTAAAATAATGAATAGCCTTATTGATGCTTTTTTTTATTTTTATAGAAATAGAATTATTATCTCACCATCAAAAACAATCTATGTCGAAAGTATTCATTTTCAGGTGTGGGTTTGTATCTCTTTGACAATACCAGTTATGGCATTCGTGTTGTATTACGTTCACAGAAAAAGTTCCAGATATGTGACTAAAAAGGAAAATGTGAAGAAAAAGAAAGGAGGTCTGTTTAATTATCGAAATTGTTTCTGGTACATGTACGGAGCTATCTTACAGCAAGGTGAGTGCGATTACATGTTTTTTTCCTTTCAAAATATTTGCACTAAAAACACTCCAAGTATCAAAACTATAAAATTTGTTAGATAAGTCCTTGATGTGACATCAATCACACTCGAAAATATTCCCCAGGAGATAAAAAAAAACCTACATAGAAATTATATCAATTATTAAGTGATTTTGTATACAATTGGATTCGATTGATCGATTTTTATTAACGTCTCATTAGAAGCAACACGAGGACTATTGGCGACGGACCTCGTAATTTTGAATCTCGGTCCCTTGATATGGACGAACAGGACTTGGGATCTCGACAGCTTTTATGAGCATTAGCCGCGCTACATGACGGATCTGCGGTGGCACCAGGACTCGAACTCACCACTCGACGAAAACAATTACGACCGCGAACAAGCAATCATGACCCCTGGGTTACCGCAACCTTTACCTTATTGAGATCCAAAGACATCACCCTTTATGTCATTGAGTTGACTGTTTTCGATAATTTTTTGTGAGTAATATTGGCTCATTTTTTTATATCCCCCCAATAGTTTGTACGTTGAATCTTACATATAAAAAAAAAGGAAACTTTATTGTACATTATATAAAGGGATTTAAAATTAAAAAAAAAGAAGAAGAAAAGTGTTAAATATATGTTCATAAAATATTCTTTTGAAAAATAAAGATGAATTGATTACTAATCAGAAAAACAAAAGTTTTGCGTTATGATATGTAGAATTATATAACAAAAAATGGAAAAAAATCATGTTATACATTATTTATCGTCATTCATATAAAGTTTTTTAACGTACTTAAAATATTGATCCTATGTAATCCAATTTAATGTGATCCAGATTTTTTAAATTGCTGTATACCGTTTCTTGCGTTGCGTTCAATATTCCTAGAAGATTTAATGAAATCACTATTTTTTGCAGGCATATACTGGTGTCCCAAAGTTAAGCATAACTGATAATTATGTGAATAATGAAGGAAATCTAAGTCGGAATGGAGGGGGAAATTATATGCGAGTGTAAGAAACTATAAATAAGAAAACAACGCAAAAGAACAGTAAAATAATAATATTCAAACAAACAGCCCGAAAGGAAACTGCGCAAAATAGTTCACATTTTAGTGAAAAACGAATGAAATAAAAATATGATGCTGTAGTTTAATAAGATGTGCAGTCACCTCTGACAGCCAGGCTCCTGGGACAATGATTTCACATACTTGCTATGACTTTGTGGATGAGTTTTGAGCTTAAAGATTTCCAAGCGTTCGAAGAGCCCTTTTTCAGTTCTGGAATGGAGCTTGGTGGGTAAAAAAGGCAGCAAGATGTCTCCCGAACTCATCCTACGCATGCTCGATCGAATCCAGATCAGGTGAGTGAGTCGTCCACGGCATGCGTTGGATGTTTTCCATTTCGAAGAATTCGGCGATCAGGCTCCCACGGTAGCAAAGCGCGTTATTATCGGTAAATATAATTTCAAGATCGACAGCTCCTCAAAACAGGTGAACATAAGGAACAAAATCCATCTTAAAGATATGGAAGTCTGTTCGGCTGTCCAGCATGATGCTTGCCCACCATCAGAACTCCACTTGATAAAATACGATGTCATTCCGTGATGTTACCCGGGCTCAAATGAATATTCTCTCCGTACCGTTAGTGATTAGAATCAGTATGCAGACTAAACCGAGATTCGTCACTGAACATCACATTGGCCCTCTTTCCATTCTCAATTACTGATGTTCCAAACTCCAGTTTAAAGGCTTCTCGCTGATATTTCAATTGGTCATGCTTCGCCTTCTATTTTAACGCGTTTACGCGTAAATGTGAGGGGAATGTAAACTGCTGGCATAGAAACCAACATGACTTAAACTCTTCTAAACATTTTGTCAGGAAACTCGTACTCTAAGGACGACTGAAAATGCTGAAATCAGTTCTATGACACAACTGTCCCTCTGACGTCACGCAGTTATTGCCAGATATCGGTTTTGGTGAATGGTTGTGACTCTTGGCCGACCTGATGCTGATCGTCACTTAACATTTCCTGCACTTTGAAACCTCTGTTACGGTATTGAGTTCCTGCATTGAGGTACTTCCAGAATTCGAGTCACTTCGATGTATGATCGTCCAGATTCAAACATTCTGACAGTTCTTTCATGAACAAACATGTCCAGTTTCGTCTTTATGCTATCATTTGTTGTTTAACAGCGTTCGTTCGCACATGAAATTAACGAAATCTGTCTGAACTGTTGATGCCAAATGAACCGTTCTATCCGCGTTCTAACGCGCACAGGTTTTTTACGCATGAAGACGTCAATTGAAATGTTTTCCATAAAGACAAAGTTTAACTTTCAACAGATGATTATCCACAAGTTATTTCGAACAAATTCTCCAATATTCACTCAAATTGTTTAGCATTTTACGAATTACGTTTAATATTTTGTATACCATTGTATTTTTGAAATTCAGTGCTCATAGAAAAACATAGCAACATTAACTTATTTATTGTAACTGGTCTCCAAAGTAAAATTTAAACTCAACTTCAAGGGAGGTATAGAAATAAATTTCTTCTAAAGAGGACTGAGGGAAACTCAATATCTTCTGTTACTTAGGTGGAGTCCATCTCCCAGAGACAATTAGTGCACGTATAGTGGTATGCTTTTGGTGGTTGTTCGTAATGATCGTCATGGCGACATACAGCGGCAATCTCATCGCTTACCTGACCTTCCCGGAGGCGGATTGGAAGGTGACCAGCATGCACGACTTGGCCCGAAAGCAGTCTATCACCATTCTCATACAAGAGGGCACAAGTATACACCAGGAGATAGAGGTATGCAGCAATGTGTTTTCGAAGTTTTGAAATGTCAGTTCCATAGGAGTGTCTAATATGCTGATTTGTGATATTTATACACTCTTTTTTTGCTGCGTTAATTTCTCTTTAACATGTTGATGACATACTTTACTAAAATTCGCTTGTTTAATTTTTACTTAAATTCATTTGATTTTACAATCAATATGCAACGGCATACCATTGGTGGTGCGCGCCGCTCATTGCCGATGAAAATGTAATCGCTTATACTTTTCGAATAAATCTTTTAAGATGATCAAATGAAATGCCGCATTTTCAAATGTTGTTTATTTTCGCACAAGTCTATTAACTTTTTTTGTTCTATATAATGTATCCACATTTCCTATTCTTTCATGTCAAATGGATTTTAAACTGTGAATAACAAAAGTAAAAAAAAAGGAAGTTTTTCTTTTATTTAAAACTTGTAGATTTTAAAATTGCTGAATCTTAAATGGGTAAAAGCATTACAAACTCATAAATTTATATCAATATTGGAACAATATTGAAAAATTAATCATCTTTAAATTCGGTCTTGTGAAGAGGCAGGCTTAATTTGCTATGAAAATATGTATTTATCTCTGTGCATCTCTTATTTCGATTCTACTAAGTTCCGTATCACGTTATCAGACATGAAATTCCATTAATCATGATCAAAAGAGTCATTAGTTTTAATCAATTTAATTTCAGAAATATTTTTTAATTATCAACTTTTGTTGATTTCATTTGTTTCCCAATATTGAACTATATAACGTCGTTGTTGTGGATGAAATAATAAATTTAAATATAATTTTGTTTAATAACACATGTCACACGATAACTTAGACATTGCAACAATATATTTGAATACAGATAGTTAACAGTTCCACATGTATTTTTAGATCATTCAGATCTTTGTATGTATCACTTAAGTTAATTACTTTCTTTAAAACAAGACTTATTAAAAATATCCAACAATTGCCAACACCGTTTAATAACTTCCCATTATGGCTGCACTTTCAATGCCAAGTGTCGGAACTTAGAAATTTCGAATGTCTTCTGCACCGTGGCAGGAGAAGAGGTCGATTAACCGTTCCTCTACGTTCCGTTCCGGGGAAAACTTTTCCGATCGCTTTGTTACAATACTGTTGGAACTGGATCAAAATGTCTTGCCTGTTCGTGCTAATTATTTAGATATTTTAACTTCTGCCACCATTGTTGAAGAGAGCCGCCTCATATCCCTCCACCACTATCATTGAGATGATATAAAGAGGAGGAGGACTTTGTGTGGTATTTGTTGGGAAGATAGTTTTTCGAGCCGTTGTTGCAATCGATACACATCCGCTCTCCTGTTGTATTAAATTTCGTTTTGGGAACAGTTTGTATTTGACGTTATCGGCTGTCTCTAGTTAAGGTAGTGGGCCTATTTGACGCTTGTGGCGCAGACTGTGTATCATGCTAAATTTCATTTCACCATGCAAAACATCCACTTTTCGCGTAGTTTTCCAGATTCGGGCTGAAAGTCGGCTCCCTCGCCTAGGCGCCCGTAGAAAGTTCTGTGGTCAGATAGCTCTGTCGAACCCAACTGCAAGCTACCACCTGCCGTTTCTCAGGCTACAGCCAACTTCGTTCTGACAATAGCTATTCCTAAATAATTTTTATTCATTAATCATGAAAAATCCTAATTATGTTACATTTAGTTAATAATTATGATGAGGAGGTACTTCCTAACTGTAAGAAAAGTTACTCCTTGAGGTAAACTCATACGAGTTCCATATGCCGCAAAATGGTCTTTAAAGGAATCGGAGTTGTGATTTCGCCAGACATAAGTTCGTCATACTAACCACTTTGTTACCATGTGTTCAACTATCAAAAATTATTCGACATACTATCGCAATAAATATACTTTTGCATTCAGAGACAAACATCCATCGTAGCAGTAAAATTATTTTTTCCAAATCAGGATGCGTGCTCACATTAAATAATTTCATATTTTAATCGAAATAGATAATTCGACTAAATTATTATTTAAACACACGTTAACTGCTATGTCTTTATTTCAAGGAATCTCCAGTGGAAGCCCTGCAGTTGATCAGAAAAAGATTCGAATTCGATAGAAACGCCCTCCTGATTAGTAACATCTCGGACGCTCTGCCAATGATCAAGGGAGGAACTGCCGCTTTTGCAGAAGACTTCTACGTGCTCTCAGATCTTATCAAGGCAGAACACAACAAAACAAGTAGATGCCAACTGGCTTTGGCTCCAAGTAAATTTCTGGAGATCTACTTGGCAATCGCGGCGAGGAAAGGTAGTCCTTACTTGAAGGACATCGATATTCTGTAAGTATCACATAGCTTGTCAACTGTCTAAACAAAATGGGTTTACTCGGGATGTCCCTTAAGTAGAGGTACAAACTTTAAAGAGCGGCAGAATACATCAAAAGGATCGAGAATGCATAGCAAATCGTGATCGGAAACGTCTTTGCACGTCTATAACTGGTGCTGTTCATAGGAAGGAAAATATCTGATTTATCATCATTCAAACACAAGATGCTCATACAATCTTATACGTACAAGGAAATGCAGACATGCACTTAGTGCAGGGGTGAATAATTGTTTCGGTTCGGGTGCCACTTTGTGAAAGCAGAAGTTAGCGATGGGCCGCATCGTTTAAAATGATTGCATTCATTCATTAACTTTGCATCTTTTTTGGAAAAGGTATAAATTATACCATAAAAATCAATAAATATGTAATTAAATAAAATAGTGGTAGTTTCCTTCAATTTATTTTTGTACTAGCTTCCTATCAACTATAGATGCAAGCATAGATGATATGAATCAAAATCAGTTAAATGAAACAAATGTACCCTATCACGCTTTTTTACAATTTTTTTTTTTTTTTTTGATATCAGGATTGAGATTACTTGCTGAGATTCTCATTACAACCTGAAAATTAATGTCTGTCAGTTGATCAGAAAAAGATATAAATATATATATATATACCTAAATATAGAGAACATTTTCCGTACAAATATCTTCATACATGGAAGTTTTTCAGCAGACAAAATTTGTAAATATCAAATAATGTCACTGCATTAAGCATTCATTTCACAGTGTGATTCTAACTGTATGTCAATAAGTTCGAGCTGCAGCTCCTCTAGTGCTGTGTCATTATCGGCAGTGACGGGATAAGGAATGAATTTAGGCTCAAATTTCGTAAGATCCTAAAATCATCTCAAACTCTACAGATGATTGCTAATGTAGGAAGGAATGAACTTTCTGTTTTCCTAATAAAGAGAAATGATAATAACTGCCTTCTCCTGCTTACCTTGCAAATATATCTAGTTTTGCTTTGAATGATTTTAAGCACGGGAAGGAAACCTCAGTTCTAGGCGAATTTTTCTGACTGTCTTGGCACGCCATAATAAAAACTTAGCGGAACGCTATTAGCCACTCCTGACTTGGTGCAAGAACTGGCTGATGACAATGCACGAGCAGCAAAAACGACTGAACCGAGAATAGTTCCCACAGAGATATGAATTGAGCCATCTTTTGTTTTCCAATGTATATTGCCATTTGTGCGAATTGGATTGTCTTTAAGAGGAGACTAGTGAGAGCCACGAGTGGCTCGTACGCATGGCATGGAAGTATATCTTTTAGTCAGGGAGGGATTGGGAAAAGTGAACCGAGTACCTGTTCCCTGGATTTCTCTCTTTTGAGGGCCTTTAAAGGAGTTGTGTCTACAACGCCTGAAATAGATATGGTAGTAAAAGTATGGTCATGGCCTTTCTCTGCAACGCGCGTTTGTAATAGAATTATCCATTGATTTAACTAGTATTTATAGTGATTATGTGCAACAAATGTTTCTTGTTTTTTTTTTTTTTGTCTTAAGTTAAGGTGACCAGATTTTAACATTCGAAAAGCGGGACACCATAGACAGGAGGGGTTCTTGATTAAAAAATTGGTTCCTAAAAAATACCTACCTTTGATACCTAAAAAAATTATTTACCTAAATCATCTGAATAGCTTATTTGTTGATATCACTAGTTTAATTAGCTCTAGCAAGCAGTACGATGTGTATCGTATAAGAGACAGTTGAAAAACTCAATATGCGAAGGCTTTACTTCGTGGACGACCAACAAACTCTTTACACCCCGACTCTTCTCCTTTCTAAAATTCCTCTCCGTTTCCAATTTTTGTATAAGATGCAATTCCTTTGCAGCAATGTTCGTCGAAATGATGCTACATCGCTAGCGGAACATGTTGCCATAAGAATAAAAACTGTGGAAGTGTACAATGTGTTCTCTCTTCATTTTACAGCTATAAAATGCCACTGTTCATTACGTCCAAACACTGGTGGTCGTATTCTAGCAACTGCTCAAGACGAACTTTGATAAGCAGTTCCTGTTAATCAGTTCTCAACAATTATTTTTATTATTAAAGTTCAAAAAAAAAATTACAAAAATAATATAAAGCTCACATCCTGGTGAAATAGCTACATGGAAGCCGAAAATCGTACATTCCCTTCCCGTTCTCTCTAGCTTGTCATGCATTCTTTCTGAAAATGCGGGGGACGTTTGGTCACCTTATCTTAAGTTCATTCAATATTTTTACTTCCGCTATCACTCTACAGTCACGTTTTCAGTTATGGGTTGCTATGCAATTTTCAATGGTTTTTCCCTCTAAGTCACCTCCATTAATTGGACACCCTGAGCAATACCGCTGACGCAAAATTGATATTTCCATCAGTAGCAATATATTGATATAGATTATATAATGAAAAATGCTCTTCAGGTAGATACAGTCAGTGATAAGAAAGAACACTCCTTAATATTTTTCACCGTTCTTATCGCAGCAGGTTATATTTGCCTCATTTTTATTGGCTTAAAGGCAACTAAATTATGAAGGTAATGGATTAATTAGCTAACTTAATTAAAACATTTTATTAACTTCTATTTTATTTTCTCCATCATGGAACGAGTTTTTGCGGAATGAGGTAGAAAATGTTCCAAATTTTATTCGAATCCGATCATTAGTTCTAGACTTTCGGGAAAAACTGTTAGGAAGGCATATTATGGATTACTTTACATGAGAGATTGATACTTTCCCGTCCTTAAATACCACATGATAATGGTAAAATCTTACCATTATCATGAACTTGAAAATTTAGACTTAAGGGTTTATGACATGTGAAAATTAAAAACTTTGATATACTACAATTCGTTTTGTTTCGTAAGAGTATTTAATAATTTCGTTATAATTTTTTTTTTCAATTTTCAGAATGGAAAAGAACTACCCATCGTCTCGTTCAAAAGCTTTTAAAAATGTTGAGTAGAAAATTGATGCGAAATGTTGTTTTAGCTACTCATTCAACTTTAGATGGCCCATTTTTTTAAGCCACTGTAACTCAAAAACCGTACAGCAGCATTTAACAAAATTTGAAATTAGCGCTAATTTGAAAATAAGCTTATCAGACTCTGAAACTCCCTTAAGCTCTAAAAATTTTAAACAAATTCATTCTTTGTAGTTTTAATTCATTCTTGAGGTAAAAAGACTATTTAACTGGTCACTGGGTTTTCATGACTGACGAAAGGTACTGTTGAATACGATAAAAAATAATTTAATTTAAAACTTCCTTTGTATTGAATCTGGCAATATAGTATTCCTGTTTATTATATTTGTGTAGATGTCACAGATCATTATCGAGTGTTGTTTACTGTTATAACCATTAGGTACAAGTAGTATCCAGATTTTGTTCGTCGGATTTCATTCTAGTAAACATGGGTGTGAACATCGATTAATATATATTTCTAGTAAAGAAAACACATGTGAAGTAATCAACATCATGGATAAGAGAAGTGCAGACTGAAGATCAAGATAATTGGAGTGATATTATGAAAAATTAATGTCAACGAGGAATTTTAAAAAAATTTCTTGTTTGCCCTCAGTCGGTCGAAAGACTTATACCGTGCTAAGATCTCTCAATTTTACAGCTGCATTGTTCTAATTGCTTTCTTTATTCATTTTTATTTTGGTATTTTCTAATTATGTCTTCTCCAGACTAAGTTCTTTCAATCTGAGCATATTCGTCTAATTCGTTGGAGCTCATCCTTCATCCGAGTTCAGTAAGTTAACGGAATTTAATAAGGATGTCCCATTTTTTTAATGATTATAAAATCTCTTTTTATGGCTTTCGTCTACCGGCTACTTTGATTTCGTGAACGTAATGTTAATCCTATGGAATTTCTTCTTCCGCTCCCAAATCTTTTACTCTTTTTTAATGCAAAAAAAAGTGCACGCGAAAGAACAAACAATAAAGAAGATTTCTGTAAAATCATACTTTATCCTATACTTTTGAAAACATTTTATACAAATCTGAGAAGAAAACGCAGAAATCCCTCATTTTGGTTTACTCTTTCGAGTGCCCTTTTTTGCTTTCAAATAAGATTTTAATTCCAATATTCCATAGTTTTTATATAAAAATTGTGCAATACTTAAAATTTGTTAGTGTACATTACAAAAGAATTATGTTAGCTGTACAGGAAATAGCTTCATTTCATAAATTTTGAAAACATCAGCACTTCAAGGATAAAGTGGATTTTGAGAAACCGTACCAGAATCCTAAGATGAGAAAAAGGTAAATAGGGATATTTTTTTCTGTGGCACAGCATGAGCGTTTACAGTTTGAAAGTTCAATTTTTGAATGTTGTGTTGATCAAATTCTCATAAATAATACATCCAGCCAATCAGCGAAGCGCCATCTATCTTTTCACAGCAAAATTAAAAATTTGAAGCATTTTAGTGAGTTACCTTAACATGAGAGCCGGCCATTTGGAGGATGGGCGGATGCTATGCATCACCCCCCCCCCCCACGTGATCAAGAACTATAATAACGTACTCTTGAACACGAAAACTTGACAATATTCCTATCGTTGTCAGTATGACGTAAAACTCATTTTGTCGTAAACATTATTATTATAGATCTCTGAATTTCGACAAACTTCAAACTAATTCTTTTTTATGCGAATGTTTAGTTTTTGTTGTTTGATTCGGGGAACCTTCCGAGTATCCCCACCAAAACTTTTTAATCAAGCATGTGTGCAGAACGCTTAAATGAACTTTTTATATTAAGCACCAAAAAAGCAATTTCAAAAAACTGTAATTTTTCTGATTTATTAAAGTATTAGAAAAAACAAAACCGCGTGTTAAATAAACATACATCTGTAATGTATGTTCGTGTTTGTAATTTTTTTTTTACTTTACCAAAAATTTTGGCTCCAAATGGTTTCTTGCATTCTGTCTCCTTTTAGAGGAGGCCAACTCTACTTAACATCCTACATTATTAAGTCTAAATTTACAACAAATGGAAATACATTGCACTACTTTTCAGAACAAAATCAATCGTAATCAGAAATGCTAAAATCAACCGTAATACTTGAAGGTCAACAAGGATATCGACCTTCCCCCCCCCTTTTTAGTTTCTCCATTCAAAACTCCGAAATTTAAGATTATAAATATTTTTTTTGGACTTGGGGTTAAGAAATATAAATCAAACTTATGACCTACTTTGATACTTCGAATGCGACATTGGTATCGTTTATCACTCAATGGATAATATTGATTATTGTAAAACAAGTCCAAATACAATATTTTTAGATTGGAGAAGCCGAAATCTAATTGAGAATTGTAAATTAACGCGAGTAAAAATTTTAACGAAATAATAATAATTCTTATTTTGAATGAGTATCAATATAAATATTTGATTGCTTAAATTTTATTCTTCCAAAACCATGATTACAGTGAAATTTTGTAACATCAATCAGACTATGGATACATTTTTGTCTTGTTTTTTCAAAAAACAATAAACCTACATTTTGAAGATCATTTTTATAGAGTTTAATGATTCTTATATAAGCTTTTCTATTGAAAGACTTATTTGAGTTTTTCATGACTACTGAACATTGTCAATTATTTATAAATTTTCCTTGAGCAATTTGACTAATGCTACGTTGAT
Source organism: Nephila pilipes (assembly GCA_019974015.1). Lineage (NCBI taxonomy): Eukaryota > Metazoa > Arthropoda > Arachnida > Araneae > Nephilidae > Nephila > Nephila pilipes. The sequence continues at coordinate 203,967 of BMAW01048740.1, forward strand.
AGTTTGTTTGCTATTTTGCATCTTACGAATCTATGCTAGTATTTACCATAAATTTGAAATTTATTTACTATCTCGAAATTTTGTTTTCAAAAGCAACAAGAGAGAGAGAGAGCAGAATCTAGAAAAAATATTATTTCTAATTTATTCCAATACTTCAAATAAGTAAATAAAACAGTTTTTAACTATGCCTCATCTTGAGGAGCAATATTGTTTTGAAAGATTACTAATCACCAATGAATGGTATTATGTATATTTATCCAACATGTAAGTGGCAATTTTAACCTAAAAAAATGAGTTTGGGGACAAAAAAGAACATTTTTATACAACAGTATACTTTTGACAACGGTAAATTAGGATCACTTTTGTAATCCTTTTATCTAAATTAGAGTCAACAAAATAAAACTCCTGGGGAAGAGGACTTTAGGGGAGAAAACTTCCCTTATTTAGAATAACTTCTTTGAAAAAAAATCTGGCACATAAATCGGCCACAAATCTCGCCAAGTAGAAACTATTGGCGATGACACAATATATTGACAAACCAAAAGCTACATACTGTTGGAAATAGTTGCTATTACCAATATTTAGACTGTAGAAGGTGGAACATTTGGCGATTTATCACCATACTTCCAGGTTAACAAAAATTTCTGTATACTTTTTCGTATTATTCCTCATTCAATTTGAAATACTTATGGTGCCATCCATTGAACTGAGAAAATAAAATCATATAATTATCTTTTTCAGCTTGCGACATCTTTGGCATGGAGGTCTTGTGCAGCACTGGGCCAAGCAATTTGCTCAGTTAAATTCACACGAGTGTTATTTTGTAACAACTACTTTGCGAGGAGGTCGAAAGGACGTGACATTGAACGACCTCTTTGGAGCTTTCATGATGCTTATATGCGGTCTAGGTATAGCATCCATCGCAATCTGTACTGAAAAAGTTTGGAGAAAAATCAAGCGATTCAACGCTTCTAAAAAGAACGCATTGGGAGGAAAATCTAATATCTTCTTTATAAGAGGTGTAGTAATGGTTACTGCTAAAGATTCGAAAGGAATTAAAAAACGATAGCCAACTAAAAAAATTGTTTTGTGTACAGTTTTTCTGATATTGATATAAACATTTTTATTGTTATATATCTTAGATAGCAAGATATTTAGAATTAAAATAACTTAAGAGCAAAAACAATTTTGTTTATATTTTTATTAATTGACTTTACTCTATTTTCGAAAATTCAAAAATAAAAATATGTTAATTTTCAACACATATTCATCCTGTCTAGATAGAACAAAGGGCAAACACAATTTTTATGGATATCCTCTTATGCCCAATTATAAATTTCAGAACAATTCATTACACGGACTCAGATGAAAGTATTTTAGAGGTATTTTTATAGGCTTACTGCTGATCTCCAAGAGTCAAGCCTATAAAAAGTAAATTCCTGTTAAAGAAATATTTTATCATAGAATATTTTATCAATGTCTTCTTGCAAATAGTATTCTACAAAAATAAAAACTTGAATTTAGGAATTGGACAGTTAGATATGTTTTTATAAGTATTATATAGGTTTGAATGTGTTTTTAAAACACAAAATGTTGACATGTTTTGTAAAATGGAGAATGATGCAATTTGAACAATATTTATGAAAATCTATTTTTAATAAAATATATAACAAAAATATATCACAAATGTATATGAAGTAATTTCGATCAAATCTGGAAACAAATTTACACGAATGCTTCGTATTTCTAACTGTAAGATATACTTGAATTTTGTAAACCTCAATGTAAATGTAGTAACTGTACAAGCTATTAATATAAGTCAATTAAATATCACTGAATAAAAAAGTATTGTCCTTTATAATCAATTTTAGAGCAGTGATGTGTTTCTAATTATGATATCCCCTTACGTATAGACTCTGAAAAAGAAATGAGTTCAACAAACAAAGAGAGAGAGAAAATGAAATAAATGTTTCTGCACAGTGAGTAACAGTGCAATGTACTTTATTCCTGTAATATCAGGCAATTACAAAACTGCAACTGAAGCATTTTTTAAAACTTTCATATTCAAAAACATACTAACATCAAGTAAAATACATTTTATACTGCTGATGATTGAAATGAATAACATTCTCACTGTTGCTTTCAGACCTAGAGCACAATTAAGGCAACCACAATATAATACCAGTAGGAGGAGGGGAAGTAAGCTAAATAATGAGTCGAATTTGGCTAGTGTGGTACTTTTTGGCACCTTTTTCGAGGCGAGCAAAGAAAAAAAATTATACAAAATTTTACCTCATGTAGGTAATTACAATAATTGTTAAAAACACTATTTTCTCAACAGCACTGCAGGATAGAACAGGATTTTAAAAAAATCTAAAAAAATAACGTAACACATTACATTAATAATGCATGATGTACCTAATATATATATATACAATATCTTAAGGTGGCAACCGAAATATGAAATTCAGCGATGTGTATGCAGTGCGCAATATTTTTCTGTTGGCAAAGTGTTTTTAGTATAAGTGGCCTAACACACAAATGTTTGAAAATAACTATAAAATCAAAAATCCTGCAGTGCTATTTGCAATAGAAAAAGATCAAATAACCTTTTTGCGAGTACAAAAAAATTACTTAAAAATTTTGACAGTTAGAAACTATCTGTCTTTTGCAATGACGAATAATGAAACTAACTGCAAAGTATGATGAAAAATTGTTTGATATCTTATTATACTATCCAATATCAATAAAAAGAGCAGATGAAGTCAGAAAAGTTTTTTTTTTTTTTTTTTAAAGTTATGTGAGGAATTTTTTCAATATACTTTTTCTTATAAAAGTAATTAAAAAATACTAAAACAGCTTTCGAAAGAAAGTATAAATATATATAATATGCAACCTTAGAGCACATTTTTTTTTTCGTCAGAAATAAATTTATTGAAATTCAGGTAAAATTCAATTTCATTCGTGGCAGAATATTTTAGCAAAAAAAAAAAGTCATTTACGTCAGTTTTATTAGATAATCCATTTAATGATAACAATTAAGAAGGAAAAATATAAAAAAGCTGAACCAATATTTTTCAGAGAGAATATTTATAACAAAAAATAATAAAGTGCCAACAGTTTAAATTCGCGCATTTTTCGCTGTGTCTCTTTCCATTTCGGTTGCCACATTAATTAGACAATCTAAAAGTTTTTAAGAAATTCTCTCTGAATTTAAATTGGTTCCTCTTTTTGGACTTAAAAGCAACAAAACACTACATGTCAAATCAAAATACAAATACATGATTTAGTTAAAACATTATATAACAACAACATTATAGTATATTCAGGATCTTCAACCAGTGGTACATATGTTTTGATTAATGCCCTACATAAAAAATTCTATAGCAATAAACTCGTCTTATATGTATGATTTTTAAATACCTAACAATGATCCTTTGCATGCTTTTCATTTTGGATACAATGAATTTTTTTTTTAGAAATAGTAATGTATCTTTGGTTGAAGGCCCCAGGTTCAGTTTGTTCTGCCTTTTTACATCGAGAATCATAATCAATTCCTTCTAGAATCTTGCTTCCTAAATATTTGTCTTTCTTTACAAAGTTAATAATAATAATAAAAAAAAATTAAACAACACAATTATTTCTAGGAATCGAAAAATGAAAGCCATTCTTCAGAGGAAAAAAATGAATGACACGAACGACAAAAGGACACTGATATTAAATTAAATTTTAGAGCAAAAAAAAGTTTGTATATTAATGCATACATATAAACGATTCTAAATGAGTTTGATTTACAATGTACCACCAGCATACAAGTACAACACTGTTGTTTCTTCCTGACTAAATACATATACAACACATTTTGTTGAATTGTACAATTAGCTGTAAATTCTACTATGAAACTGACAGTATTTGGTTTCACTAAAAATGTAAAAACACACCAATGATGGTCAATCATACTTATGGAATGAACAAGAACACAAAAAACTATTAATGTGAAAACCATTACTAGAAGTCTTTCATGCCACCGGAACTGTGAAAAATGTGACTATTCTTAGAACACGGCACCATTTGTTTGAAAAAAAAAAATGGCGGTCGATCTGACCAGAGTTCTCGATAACAATTCGCAAAACAGTTAATAAAAAAAGAAACTTAATTATTCTGAAATATATCAGGGACAAACCACATGATACAGAATGTTCATTTTATTTTATACAGATGATGGTAAATACGGGTCCCACACATTCCATAACCTTCATTCTCTTCGAACATTTTTAACATGATAAATATTCTTTTTAATAACCACATCTGATCATTTAATCTACATCACCGTCTAGGTCCTATTGAACATGAAGCCTAGGGAGCTCGAAAGCATAAACTATGTATTTCATTCTCATATAATATTCCATTTTTTTTTTAAATATATTACTGAAGCACCAGCAAACAACGCTGACAAATAAACCGAGAAGAGATGTTGAAGAAGCCGACCAGAAAAGCGAATAATAGAGCATGCTGCTAAAAACAGAGACAACAACATTGATTAGTGCAATTGAATGTACAAACCGCCCAACGATTTCAAACAGGTTCCAGAGAGTCTCATTCCATAACAGACTATTATCAACCATCTGTATATATATATTTCTGAACTTTGTCGTTTATATATTTCATAGAAAGGGAGAGATTGTTTAATTTATTTATGAATTAGAGCGCGATTATAGAGTTTCTCAGAGGATATCCGTCTCATAGATTTTAGTTTTCTGTATCGAAGCCGTGGTTGGTTTGGCGGGCACAGCCGGCGCTTTGGTAGCTGGGGCACTTGAAGTAGTGACCACCACCTGCTGCTGCAACGATTTCATCTCTTTAGGATTGAAGTGCACCGCGTTGCCGGCCAAATGGGTCAGCGAGCCCGAAGAGGGCGTAGGTGTGAGGGCCGACTTCAGCAATATGTTACTCTCGCTTCCCGTCTTCTTAAGATCGTTGAGGACAGGCGTCGAGGCGGATGACCGGGAAGGAGAAAACCTGTGCAAGATTTGGCTACTTTGCAATTGCTGCAACCGGGTGTACTGATCCTGCAAGAGCTTCTGTTTCCGCAGGAGCTCCTGATGGCGCTGCTCCAAGACGTCCTGTCGAGTACGCGGTGGGGTCGGGGGACCTAACTTCTTGGAACTTTTGCTGGGGGTGCCGCCGTCAACCCCCATCTTGCCCCCTGCGGGCGACACCTGCAGGCCCTCCTGCGAGTTGACGCTCTCGCTGCTGCTACTGTTGCTGGATAGTGTCTCCCGGCGGACGCTCTCCTCCGAGATGGCGCTGGTCCTCAAAAGCTCTTCGTCCTCCTTTTCTTTCTGAGTCATCCCTTCGTCCCGAGAGACGGACCTAGGTCCAACAGATTTCTTGAGGGAGCTATCCGTCTCTCCGGCCGGGGCTGAATTGCTGCGCAGCTGGCCGAACACTACATCCCGGGGGCTTCCCGGAACATTAGCATCTTGGGAATCGGCCGTGGGAGAGGTCAGTGGGGACCGGCTGGTGGTCCGCGGGGGTGGGGGCGGCGGTGCTTTCTTGTGGGCCACGGGGTTGGTAACCGTTCCCTCGACCCCGTCTATGACTGTTTGCTTTGTGTTTCCACCCGGGTTGACGGCTACTCTGATTATCATGTCTTGGGACGTCGAGGAAGGCTTCTTTGCGTCAGGAACTGGAGAATGCGACGGAGACACGATTGTCCGCTGGCCAGGTGACTCACTCACCTGCAGCTTGCTGGTGATAGTAGCGGGTGCCCGAAAGGCGCTATTGGTCACTTCCGGCTGGCCGGGCATCGAAGGGGCGAAGGAGCGGGCGGGGCTGCGCACAGGCGACTCGGCACTCGGATAGGAGGGGAGGCGCCTCTGAGGACCCAGTAATCCGGGGATGTTATCTCGGGGCTGTTCCAGAGGCTTGGTGAATGTCTGAAGTTCATCTAGCAAGGCGTCCAGGGCGTTCTCAGATGCTCTCTGGTGACCACCGGGTGGGACGTGTATCACAGTGTGGGGATCGGAAGCAATAGTCTGAAAGATGGCAACAACTAAGCAGTTAACAAAGGCATAAGAGCAGCGTTTTACAAACATGCATTTTTAATTCGATGACAGAAATTTAATATTCATAACACTGAAAAACAGTTTTTCAATCAGAGAAGGTCAGTTTCTTTACAAACCAATACATTATTGACAACTTCTAAAACAATTTTAAATAGAACAATTTAGATTCAAGAAAAATTACTAAGTACACATGATATCCAAAAGCACGAAAGAAAAGTCAATAAAAAAATCAAATACACACTTCGTTAAAATTATTTCAATTTTAATGTCTATTATGCAAAGTCATACGCCTCAACTTGTTTACATACCATACTATTTAGTTATATACGTAAAAATCTGTATGTAGTAAATCTAAAAAAATATTCTCTATTAAAAATACTGCAGTTAAAACATTTGAAAAATAATTAGTTCATTTCCGTTTCAGAGCCAAAAAACCTCCTTCTTTTATATTCTTAACAAATTACAGTAGTCACCATCCTAAAAACCTATTTTCCAAATTCTTATTGCAGTTGGATAACATTGGTATCACTTTTAATGCCTCAAAGGCACCTAAATCACGATGCCAATGGATTAATTAACTAATCAAAAAATTACTTTATTTTTCTTAAATGATATTTTTGCGCAGTCTGCTCTAAAGTTACTGAGTTATAGCTCCCGTCTACCAGTCATTTTGATTTCGTGAACATGCCAATCCTGTGGCAAAAAACACCTTCAAAAAAAAAGCAAAAAGTAATATAAGTTTGTGAAGAACTACATCCGATTTTAAGACCGGGAAACCAACAAGCGAATTATTAAAATAGGGCTAAAAATATTTATAAAAACCAGAGGAAAAATGCTATTCCGCAGAAACCTTCATTATTGTTTGCTCTTTCGGATGCATTTCAATAGATAAATTAAAACTAGTAAATATTTGAGGAGGGTGGTAGGAAATTACGTTCGCGAAATCAAAATGGACGGCAGACAGGAGCCCAGCCTTCTTCCATGCTGTACACCATCCGCACCATTTTTCAATTATAAAATCACGATTAAAGGAAACAACCAAGAATCATAGATCCCTCTCACAGCGAGCAAGAATGTAGATACCAAATTATTTTCGAACTCTTATTACAATTTATAATTATGATAAGCGCAACAAAAAATTCCATTTGTTACAAATTTCATTTAATACACAAAAGAAAAAAAAAATTAGAAATTGTAAGAGATCACGAGCATGAAAATAATTAATTTGTACAATTAGTTACAGAAATTAGCAATGAAATATTTGTTTTCAACAAATACAGCGTTTAAAGATATTCTCTATCTCTAATTAGTGTAACATAATTTTAAAAAATATATAATTAATAATATTTTTTTCGAAGTTAACTTAAATATAATCATCACACAATAAATAAAGTTCGGGGGTTTAATTAAATAAATTAAAACACCATTTTATTAACAATTTTAACTATAGATTATATTGAATAAGAACATAAGGTTATTTTTTAGTTAAATTTTTTTCCCGGTAAATGTATCCTAATCATATGTTTAATTCGATGGTTCTCAATTTTTTTGTAATTATTCCTTTTGACTAGTAATGAAGGTCGCACGTGCTCCAAACGTGGGAAATTCGAAAGTTTTATACATAATTTTGTTACTTGTTTCCTGAGCTGTTCGTGTAAGTCGTAACCCAATATATAAAATGCCTAATATATATATATATATATAGCTTCATTCAGCTAATTTTTCACCCCATTAATTATGACTCATCACCTGTTTCTTTCAGCATTTATAAATACATTTTAAGAGCTTCTTTTGCTAAAAGAAAAAATTAAAAAAAAATTTTTACTACATAACTACCATCCGTTTATGCACGGCACAAATGTCCCATACACGCATACATATATATATATACACACACAGGATTATTCAAATGATTCATCCAATTTCAAAATTCCATATTTTCAAAAGTAAAAATAACATAAAATAATTTCGACATAAAATGATCAGTAATACATGAATGTGAATAAAAAGGAAAATCGTGGAAGTCTTATATTGTACAAAATAGATGGCAATCGTGTGTTCTTTGAGAAGCTATTTCACAAAAGTTGTTTTTGAAGCTTTCACGGAGCTACCTCGCAGTTGGATCGGTCACAGGGGACCAGATTACTTGATTGTACACAGCTGGCCATTTAAATCACCGATATTTTTTCCTTTGTGGATTTGTAAAAGACAAAGTTTATGCACCACCATTATCAACAAATTTATATGAACTCAAACAACAGATTTCTGCTGCAGTACAATCAAATACCACCGACACTTTGCAACGTATTCGATTGGAATTTACTTATCGAATTGACAATTTACGTATAATTAAAGGAAGTTATATCTAACACCTGTATATATTAAAAAAAATTAACCTTCTATATTTTCCCTTTGCATTCGTGTATTATTTATCATTCTGCTTCATTTATGTATGAAAATATAACTTTTCGAAATTGGATAATTCATTTTGAATAACCCTATATATACAATGTTCTTAATCCCTCTAAAAAATTGTGATGCTTGGATTTTCACTTGAACGTCTCGTATAAACACTTTTTAACCTACATGATGAATGCACACTGCGTCAAAGAATATTTAAGACTGGGGTTTGTAACAAGAAATAGAGGCAAATAACTACAGTTTATTTTGGTTTTTTTTATTCACAACATGCCACTCCGACTTTGACACGCTTGTTACAGCGATTTAATAATGACTCAAATGCCTGTTCATTTTGCGGAATTGCCTCCAAAACACGCGTCGGAGTTCATTGAATGGTCAAAATATCATCAAAGTTACATCCTTTTAAATTTTGGGAATAAAGAGAAGTCATTGGGTACTTAATTAAGCGAATAAGGTATATGATAAGCCAAAAGTTTACGAACAATGAATGAGTTGCGACTAGGTGCAATAAGAGACAACAAATTCCAACTGTTTTCATCCCGATATTCTGGACGAATGCGACCATTTCTGGCCATCAAAAATTTCAAAACATTTAAATAATGCTCACTAGTAATTGTTTCTGCAATCGGAATAAATATTTTGTGTATTATACGAGGATCGTACAATAAGTTCAAAGAAAATCCAAGAGATGGTGCTCTTAGCATTGAAAATGGTTCGTTTTTAGTAAGCATTATGACTCTTTTTCAGAAAAGTCTCAGTTACTCGTATTCGTAATCATGACACCTTTCGCACCTCAATTCTTCGTCATAACTTTTCGGCCCATAAGACCATCCTCGTCTTCTTTGGAACAGATTCACTGGAAGCAACTCAACCATTTTGATTTCTGATTGGTTTCCGGAGCCTAATGATAAATCCAGGTCGCAACTCAAAGCGGCAACAATGAAATCTTGATTGGGCAGCAAATGACCATCAAATCAAAAATAACTTATGAATCCATGTCAAATTCATTTCTGCTCCATCCAACAGATGGCAGCACCCAATGGTAACAACATTTACCCTTAATGATACCACCTGTTTTCAAATACAAGCACTTTTTGAGCCACCCTTGTGCCCTTTCTATCAAAGAATGTAATGAGAACTGTTTAGATTTTAGATTGAAGTTTTTTTTTGGCTAGTGGTGAGTTTTTTGACTTTCCAGTTCGCCTAATTTGCCTTCTAATTGAATTTAAGAAGTTTGAATCATTCTCAGCAGCTGAAATAATGTCTCAGCAATGTGTATTATCTCATTGATTAAAGTGTGTGGAGCAGTTTTGCCCAAATCTTCATGCAGGATGGTTTGAACAGTCCCTTCATTGATATTTTAAGATTTCCATCGTTGTCAGAGACATACAGCAATTGTAAGCCACGAAATCAAGGAAAATTTTTCTATAAACTTGATGAGCTTGGTCAACTCTTCTATCCAAAACATGTTTTAGCAGCTGGAAAACATTTGATAAACGAAACACAAATCGCCTTAAATTTGTTTAATCAATTTGATGTTTCTGAAGCGTTTTTATCATGTTTTGCATTAATCACAGCTTTTTGTTCCATCTTCATAATTCAACATGAAAATCTTGTACTTTTCGAACAAATGGACGTATGAATTAGTTTAACAAATGCCAGAACTTTAGGCAATGTTCCAGCATATGACAGAAGTTTATCATGCATACCTACAGGTGGCGCAACTATAGATTGAGATCTAGCGTAAGTCTTAAAAGTTCTTTGACGCACTGTGTATAAAAATAGTTGTATGTTAAAAAAAAAGTGACAAATCTCATTTGCTGCATAGTAAAAAACATTACTTATAAAAATTAAAAATAAATTCCTAGCAAGCAGTTTCATTGTATATAAAAATCTATACAATTTTTTTTTTTTTATACATTTAAGGACAGGGCAAATTTCTGTAGAAAACATAACAGATTAAAATATTGTGGATCTATATAAGATATGTTGAATGCTGTTCTTATGATATTTAGGCAAATTTTTCATTGAACTACAGAAAATCTTAAGTAGTAAGATACATTATCTGGATACGAGTCTACAGATGTGTAACTAGAATGGAGAAGTTTAATTATATATATATCAAACAGGTATTTATTTTAAAAAAGGAGGAGCTTTTCAAATTTAAATAATTGAATTCTGAAATGACAAAGCATATTTCATAAACACTGATGTTAATATAGTTTTTTTTTAGTATTTATAATTAAAGTTAGAAATTTCCCTTCTAATCATGTAAAACTTAAAGAGTAAAATAATTTTAAATAAGAACAGCAAATCTATTTGAATTTCAAACACATCAAGATATTAAAATAGCACTCTCACAAAGCTTTTAAAAATTCATTAATAATTGCATATAAGATATTACACTAAAATTTACTACATTAGAGCTATGCTCTTTATATCTTTATATGTAATTTTCCACAATTCCATCAAATAGGCAAATGTATCAAAACATTAAGCTATATAATACTGAAATTCATATCATTATCAACACTTTTTTTTCTTTTAACATAAAAATATTTTAATTACATCCAGTAGAAGCATCATGGTTATATTATACAAAATATTTAAATTTTTAAGAGAAAATTATGTATTTTACTTTTACTGATCATAAATTCTCAAAGTATTTACTATTTCAATAAAAAAAAAAAAAAAAAAAAAAATCAATGTAATCTTCAAAAGCATATATAAATAATTTAAATGAAACATGATGAACTAATAGACAACTGAACAGGAGTCAATACGCCACAATAGTTACATGAAACAATCTAAGCATAAGAAATGATATCCCACGAAGAGTATTAAAAATTTGAAAAATATATGTGCATAAATATAAATAAAATTTTCAATATTGAAAATGAACAGATTTTCGGGTACAGACTGAATAATGTTTTTTTCAAATGATGTTGGGTTAAGAATAAAGAACTATTTATTAAAAATAAGGATTTGTTGAAGATCTTGAAATATATTGAATATTTCTTTTTAAATAATGCATGTGACTCTTTTCTTGTCTTTATTTAATCAAATTTAAAAGGAATAACATTGAGTAATCGAAACAGATGTTCCTTTTGTATGTAATTGGAAAAAAATAACAATATTTTTTGTACTTTAAAGGAGTAACAAAATTATTATTAAAATACCATAAAAATGCAAATTACTTGTATCACTTCTCATCATTATTAAAAAAGTGCATTTCTGGTCTGAATTCTAAGGGAATAAATCTTATGCTATTGTGAGACATAATTTTACACATGCAAAATAAAATAATAAAATTAGAATTTGTTAATAAGAACAGATAAGAATGACCAGGTAAAGGTGATTAGTGTCACATTGAAAGGACAATGCTTTATGCATTGTTTTTAACTTTCATCAATGATTCGTTAAAAAAAAAAATTACATGAAGAGGACTAAACAAAATAATTTCATTTTAAAGTGGAAGATTATATAAGTAAATTATAATTGCTTTTTTTAACATAAATTTATTCAAGCACTGAACTGTTTATGAAATTTTGTAATATAGGGTAGATAAAATGATAAAATAAACAATGGAGTAAATTAATAAAAAGTACTATTGACAAACCTGCTTGTCAAGTTCTTCAACTTGCGAACCCTTCCACAAGCTGCATTAAAAAAGGAAAAAAACCAGCAAACTCAAGCTGCAAACTTGAGCAAAAATATTCTCTTCAAAAAAGAATTCTGAAAAAGTGTCTAATAAGGCTGCCTTTTACAAAAAGATTAATGAGAACTGTGCTACACTTTGTGTACAATAATTCATATGTATGAATGAAAAATTGGTAAAGACTGAAAAATAATTTACTTCGCGAAAACTGAACATTTATCTTTCCTAAAGATACAATTTATTCAGAAAATACATTAGGAGTAAATAAATATTAATCCAGCAAGTTTTACAAAAATGTTAAAAATCATTTTAAAACAATATTAAAAAAAATTTCTCCCAAACACATATATTTGCTTCAAAATATCACCTAACTTTTAAAGTGTCTAAATTTGAAGTACTTTTAAAAGCGGTCAGTATTTTTTCGTTTATATAAAATTTAAAAAATAGACGAAAAAATAAAGATAGGCATACAAAAACTCTGCCATAAAGTAAAAGCCTCCATTAAAAAATTTCAATGTTAAAATATTTCACCTATTCATTTCTTTAAAATTGGATAATTTTTGTTTGTAAATATCAGTAATCTGAAAAAATATCACAAAAGTATTTACAGAAAATTTCAACAGGTACACATCTTATTGTTTAAATGAGTAATAGCACAGTTCATACATTTTAAAGGCCAATTTCTTAATTAAAAAAGTCAAAAATATGATGAATTTTAATTCATCCAAAAAAAAAGGAGCAAAAATGGGAAATATCAAAAATGGTAAGGGAGTGAATGCATTTAACATCTCATTCAATAGGGCATGGTCAGTGCTTGAGAAAAATATGGATGTGCTTTTTATCCATGCAATAGTTTTGTTAAGTTATATTTTCAAAAAGATAAAGTGGAAATGGCATGCAGAAAGATAACAATATGTTACAACACAGTCAGTAAAATTATATTTATTATTATTCATGCTGTAATTAATGTTTGGGGTTGTGGAGCATTTAAGGATGGGGGGAATGAAGTGAGTGAGTCCATATATTTACTCAATTGACTGCCGGAAGTTAGAACTCCGCTTCCAGCCAAACTTGCTTGACTGGAGAAATTTAAAAGAATCTTGTTATGAAACAAATTCCACACAGTTCTTTAAAAACTCGAGCTAAAGTATCGTCGATTTTTCTCGAAAAAAAGTTATTAGTAAATAAGATTTATACAAAAAAACTACAAAAAGTGTTGAAACATTAATCTAGTCCATACCCAAAATTTAGGTGAATAGTACAACTTGTTATATTTCTTTAATGCTTTTTATTTAAGTATCAAATTCATAAAAAAAATAATTAAAAGAAATGGAATAACAAAGAAATCAATAAAAGTTTAATTGTATCAGTGCTTAACATTAAATGAAAAAAAAAAGTGTAATGTATATTTTTAAAATTTAATTTTATTGTATTTAAGATAAGCATTATGTTGGAATATTTTTACAAAATAAACTATATTTTCAACGAAAAAAAAATCAATTTTAGAAAAATTTAAGAAATAACAATAAAACATAAAAATTAAGCTTATTTAAAGTAAAATTTATTTAGAGGGGAAAAAACAAAACACAAATTAATTATTTACTAAAAGAATCAAGATATTCCTTTATCTTTCAATGGTGATCACTTTCATTACATAGAATACTGTCTAAAGCTAATATTCATATTAACTTCACATTCTTTCCACTAACACTGAAGTATAATATTTTAAAAGCCTCACACAAAATACATAAAATATGATGTAGGTATTTTCTAGATAAATTAGTTGCTAACACATTTATAATTTTAACTAGATATATCTGAAAATTAAACAATTGTAAAACATACAAAATATTCCAAAACAAAGAGTAAACAATTTTATACACTTTTTCTTTCTCTTGGAATTATAAGAAAAAACTAACATAATAAATTGCATACAAAAAAGAAAGAAAGAAATGTATCAATTTAATTTTTTCTGAAGAATGAAAAACTCAATAATAATAATAATAAAATTATATCATAACTGTATAAGGCAAACAATAAGATAAATTACAGCAACTCTTAACTTTTCTACAAAATTCTGAAGACAAACAATACTGCATATAACTTTAATTAGAATTTTTTTTTACCTTCCTTATGCTTAAAGGAATTGAAACAAAATGTTCAGTAACAAAGAAAGGGAAAACAAATAATGCAACATTAATATCAAATATTCAGAGATCAGTTAAAATTTTTTAAGCCATGTGAAATCTCATTATATTATTTATATTCTATTATTCATATATTAGCTCACATATGTAATTAAAACCTTTTTAATAGATTCACACAGGATAATCTTTTAATGTATTTCTTCATGCATTTTATCAAATGTATTAAGTAATACATATTCTATTCATTCTATGCATGCATTGAAAGTAATTTTCCTAATTCTAATAGAAGATGCGATGTTTAGAAACAAAGCAGTTCAAACCAATCTTTCATATTCAAAAATATTTTTATGATGTTTAATCAATAATAGTGACATAAAAATTATTAAGTCTATGATATGGTTTTAATTACTTTTACAGTTCTTTTTTAAATACATACAAATTACATAAATGGCTTTTAATAAAAAGTTTCTCAGCTGAGATATTTTCCTTTTAAGCAATTTCACTTTCAAATACCTAGACTATTTGAATGAGTTAATTGACAGATGCTTCACCGTATGGTTTTTTTTTTTCCTTTTCAAAAATAACTTTTTTAGTTCTAAGTAAATGTATTTTTATTTACAATTTAACACATATATATTATCTTAAATACAACATTTTGGTTGAAAATACTTGATGATCAACTAATGCAGATAACTCAATTTTCAACAGTGAATTACAAGTAAATAAAGTGCTATATATTTATATAATCACAGTAATGAAATAAAATTTCATTTTGGAACATTATGTTATAAAAGTGAGGTGACTGATTAATGTTCCATACAAAAAAAATAACAGACAAAAAGAGAGATTGCTTACCTTTACAGTATGAACTTCCCCATCTGAATGGTTCCCTTCGGAAGATGATGACTTCTCAGGCGTTGGGTGAGCACCAGTGTGACGCTGCTCCTGTACAGATGCCAAGCTGGCGGGACGGAAAACACAAGAAAAAACAAAAAATAACCAGCTGCAAAACTAAGTAGAAAGGAAAAAAACTAAAAAGTACTTTTGTGTGTTCACAAAACATAATGGCTGGTGTGTCCCTGGCATCGTGATCAAACGTCTGTGTGATGGCGGCTCGCAGTAGCCAGGCTGCCAAAAGGGAAAGAAAGAAAAGAACAAACCCATTGGCAAACAGGAGAACCAACCTAGCAATCAAACTAAAATCGCTAGCTTACACTACATTTAACATGCCACATTGATATAGATTCAGTGCAATTGGATTTCTTTTTTCAAAGCATTGAAAAAAAAGCAAAATTACAAAAATTTCCATGAAACAAAACATTTAGGCAAAAAAGAAAATAAACATGTACAATACAATTATAAATTAAATATAAAAAAATGATGGTTAAGAGACTTAATCTTATACAGTTTTTGTATTAAAAGTTTATTCATTGGCAATTCAAATTCAGCTTTTTGCATAAAAAATTAAAAACTTTTTTTTTACATCAAATTGACACTTTCACAAGTAGATACATTTTTACAAACATCATTATCAAATTCATTTCTACTTATCTATTTCTACCATTTAACAAATAAATCTGTTTTATAAATCCACTTTAAAAAAAATATTTGTTTTAACCTTCTGAAATAAGAAAAGATGCAACAAAATTACAGAAAAAAGGGCACAAAATAAAAACTTTTATTTGTATTTTACTAAAATTATATACTGAGCAAATGACAGCTTAGTGAAAATATTTTGTGTGGTCAAATGTTTTCCAATTTCACTTAATTTAAGTTCCTTTAGATAATGCAGTAGTTGTTCTTAACAATATTCAAATTCCTACCAAAAACGAAGAATTCCAAGCAAATTAAATATCCAAATAACCAAAATCCGTTTGGATACCAAATTTACCAATAAAAGTAAGAGAATTGGTCGCATATTATTTAAATACAATACAGAAGTATATCATGCTCAGTTTTTAATATGACCAATCAATTAATTGATTTAAGATCTAAAAAAATTATCTTTCAAACAGCCATATCAATTACACTATCAGATTAATTTAATTTGCAAAGAGTTGAATTTGATTTGCAGCAATATGGATTTAGAATGCAAAACCTGTTCGTAAAGTCATGTTTAATATATGTCAAATGTACAGTACCAAAAATAAATTGTAAGAATGAATAAAAAATCTTCCAGCTTTAATTCAATTCAATATCTCAATATTTAATATTCTTACACACCCAAAAAATTTCATAACTAACATGAATATTCAATGATCAGATATAAGAATTAAAAAAATAGCCCTAAATAAATTATAAGACTTTTTCATGGAAAACAAACCATTTAGCGATTTTAAGAAAAAATGACAAGAATTTTTTTCAAAATGCAATTTCTCATTTATTTCTTACAGAATTATACCATGAATTGTTTTTATACAAGAAATAAAAATAAGAAAATAAAACTGAGTTTCAGAAAAAGAAAGTCAAATTTCACAAATTCCTAGTTGAAAAATTTAAAACAAAGAAAAATGCAGTTTTAATCAACAATTCATTTATCAGCTATTTTATTACACTATCAATTTTCAGATTGAAAAATAAATATAAATAAATTTAATAATTTCCCATTTTTTTAAAAAATCAGAATAATTGTAAAATAGAACGTTCATTTTTATTTCTCTTCATTTACACAAAACTATGAAAATTGCAGGGGGAAATGGAATATGCAAAAGAAAACCATGGATGTGATGTAACATTGAAATATTTTTCACTAATGCTTTGGATGTACTATATACTGCACAGAAAACTCAAATAAAACAAATTGAGAGTTTTTGAGTTCCTGAAAGCTAAGCGGATACATAAGCAAAATGGGGAGCATGTGATGCATAAATAATAAATGCAATTAGAAAACCACTTTACAGCATGCTCGGCAACAATGTGTTTGTGTGTGTATGTGACCATATAAACAACAAAATGTTAAAAATATTATACATGTACTGTACAAAACACAAAGCACAAAACAGTCAAAATTTACTAACTATAATTTATGTCCTTTACCCAATATCATTCTATAAATTAATTTAAATATAATCAACACAACTGCACATTGATTTTTAATTTCAACAAAATGCACATACATATTTTTTATTATTTATTTTCAATAATCCTCAGTATTAGTTATCTGTCATGTTATTTATTTCTTATTATTAGATTAACCATACAAATTAGTATGATATTTCATTTTAAATTTTTATGTATATAGTCTCAATATGTAAGCATAATAAATCCTTAGTCTGTGATAATATAGAGAAAGTAAACAAACAAATACTCATTATTTAACGGTATTTTAAGTAGACAAATATAATTTTTTCTCTCAAATTTCTATAGTTCAAAATAGTTAATTTATTATTATTATTTAATTACTTTCGAAAGTAAAATCTTCTACAAGCCAAATTTACTTAGAAAGCATTCTTCATTTATGAATAAAGCTAAAAGTTTTTTTTTTTTTTTTTTTAAAAAAATCAATGCTTGGTTGCATTGAATATAAACAGAAATTATTATGAATTAGAATTGCAAATCATTTTGGCATATTTATGAGTTTCAGACAAAGTTTTATGTCTTAAATAATAAATATTAAAAACAGAACTCTTTCTTTTTTTTTTCCTTCTTTACTCAACTAAATTAAAATTTTATTTTGATAAAGAATACATGAAAGGAAATATAGAAGAATATGGGATAAATAAAGCATTTACAATTTAAATAAAGATATAATGCTTTAGATTCATTTATAATATTGTTGTTTATAATAGTTGTTTTTCTTCAAGGTTGCATTTAAAACACAAGAACGAAAATTGATATCAATTTACAAAATATTTATTATTAACTATGTTGGAGATTATGAAATTTAAAAGAAAACCACATCAAATTATTATGTATTTTCCTTTCTTTTTCGCATTTTATTGTATTTAATGCATTTCTATTTTACATTACAAATTTATTAATAATATATATATATATATATTTAATGAAACTATTTTTTTTTTTTTAATCCTACACCAGACCCAGGCATATCCATCATTAGTCTATGATGGACAGCCCAGTACAATTAAGAAACATAAATAAAATAATGAAAATTATTTGCAGAATTTACAGCTACTATGTCAATACATCCTGAACAGCAATTCAAGTGATCACTGCTCATGTCATAACCATTCAGGCAGAGTGAGCAAATCAGAGAATCC
Source organism: Nephila pilipes (assembly GCA_019974015.1). Classification (NCBI taxonomy): domain Eukaryota; kingdom Metazoa; phylum Arthropoda; class Arachnida; order Araneae; family Nephilidae; genus Nephila; species Nephila pilipes. Next base: position 222,481 of record BMAW01048740.1, read on the forward strand.
ACCGATCCAAATCTATGAAGGTGCTTCCTAAGGTAATCATGTCCGGTTACTATCCTAAAGTTAGCTACACCCACCTGTTTGGGCAGATCATATGGTATGGGATTATCCTACAAGAAATCCCAGTTCTTCCCACTGGTTAAATTGATATTAGTTTCAAGATATCTGGCTTTGAAGGCTGTAATAATTCTTTTAATACTATGGTAAATGTTGGGGTGGGGGTATCTGGTTGTGGTTGATTAAGATTAAATCCGGTCTTAGCAAATGAATAAGCAAACTCGTTCCCTCAATGACTTAGTATCCATTGTAGGGCAATATTGTGTCCACTTTTTATCATAGTCAATCAAAAGTTGATATTTAAGAGTGGAACAATTTTTAGAAAGCATAACTGCAGAAATAGGTCTGATAGTGGCCTGTGAATCAATGAAAAAACACAATATTCTGTTCCTCTTTTTTTGCAATCTTAGTTATTGCCATGTGAACAGCATCCACTTCCTATCAAAATTTGTGCAATGCTTACCAACGACTTTGATGAGGCTGAAGTATATAGAGTAAACACTAGCACAGGAAATTATTTTTAAATGTATATAAAAATATTTTTGTGATAATTTTCATTAAAATGAAAATATTATTTAATTTATTATGTAATGTTCTGGAAATCATCACCACTTTAAATTTAAAATAAAACATTTGTTTAAAATTACATTTAAATATAAATTTTTATGTTAAAAATGTCTTAATAAAATGTGTTTGTTAAAATTCTAAAAAACTGGAAGCTTGTCTGACATAGATATACCAAATGATTAAAATAATTACAGCAATATAAATATAAATCAAATATTAAGATGATATCTTACCGCTTTAGAGTAACTAGAGTTCCTGTAAGCTTTTTACAACGGCGCAAAGCAGTTTCTAATCTATCTGGTTCTTCTTTAAGGAATCTTAAAGAGGAAAAAAGCAATTTGACTTAAATTTAAAGACTTTTTCAAAACAGTCTACACTGCCAAAAATTTAAAATAATCTTATTAGAATAAAAGAAATAAAAGATTTGAAAGAGGTTTCACATGTTTATAATCATATTTTAAATTATATAACTTGATAATCTATAAAAATAAAAAAACCAAAACGAAATTTAAGTGAGCATGTTAAAACATAAAGAAGTAAAAGGAAAACTTATTACATAACAAACAAATGTAATAGAAAGGAACTTCCAACATATGAATAGATTATTTTTTAAGTAACAATATTATGCATTAAATTTTTTTAAAACAATTTGTAATGATATAATTACTATTTAGATACATAAACTATGTCATAAGCACAAAATACAATAAGTACATATTTTAAATATTTCACTGAAAACATTACAAGCTTTTAACTTGGAAAATAACAAATATAAAAATTAATTGAAAACATTATTTTTATCAAGAAAAAAAATCTTATATAATGTACTTACTTTTCTTCTCTTACTACTACTTCCATTTCAGCAGCCATTACTGATTTTAAGCTATCTTGCAAATTAGGGAATCTCGCTGAAGAAAAGATTTAATTTAATCACTTGTGTATCAACAGAACAAAATTTCATAATAATTTGTTTTAAAAAAATTAAAAGCATTTCCAAAAATAACATTTTAGAATGTGGTTGCAACATAAGTAAACAGGAATTGATTTGAATGACATTTAACTGATTAAAATGGAAATCATACCATACAAAAGATATTTGAATTATATGAATAAAGTTTTTTTTTAAAAAAAAATGTCAAATGATTTGATAAATTAAAGATGCTGATGTCATACTAATTTCTCCCAAATATAGAAAACTACTAAATTATTAAAAACTGAATATATAAATAGAAATTCAACAAATAGTTTTCTACTATAATATATGTAAATACAAAATGATTTTGATGTCTAAGAATTTATGAAAAAGCATGTACAAAATTAGCTATTTATATTGTATAATATAATGTATATTTATCACATTTAAAGTAAACATTAAAGACTTTAAACTAAATTTTAAAATATGAACGAACTATCATATATCTTATTAGAAATCTTACATTGTACACAAGTGGAGAAGCAAAAAATATTTTTATGTCACAATAAAAATAAGACATTCAAAGTTTTTCTTCATAAATATATATTTTTCTTCTGGAATTTTACATTTAAAAATGATATTATTACCACAGCAAACATTTGAAAGAAATTTTTTTAGAATATTGAAAGAATATGGTGTGATAAATGTTAAGGTATCTAAACTATTTTTCCAATTTAACATATTAAATAATTTTTTTTTTAATTCAATATATATAATAATGAAAAATAAATAACAGAATAATTTCTCCTACAAAACAATAGATCAAAGCCTACAGTAAAAATATTTCATACCTTTCAAATCAGCAACAGTTTTACTAGCTCTGCTTAAGACTAGGGCCATTCCTTCTACATCACTCATGTTAACACGACACTTACGATTTATTACATTACTTCGAAGTTCTTCAACATGAGTTTCTAGTTCACTGAAAATGGATTTTTCATGTGAGTGATAAAAATTCAGAGAAAAAGTATAATTTAAAAATGTTAAAGAAAATTTATATTTACTGTTCATCTTAAGTGAGAATACCTCCCCCCCCCAAAAAAAAAAACATAATTGCACAAACATATTCTTTAAAAAAAAATTTAAAAAAATATTAATACATAGAGAATTACCTAATTTTTAAAAAGTTTACAACAAAATTAGATTAATTATTATAAATATATTCAAATAATGTGACTTGAATATTTAATACAGCATTATTACTTCAAAAAATTTTTAATTTAAAAATTTATTTCAATTATCAAGCAATTTTGATATTATACACATAACAAGATACTAATTGTAAAGGAGTTTTATTTATTACTTGCTAAGGAGCCGATTTCTTCTTCATGCATTCATTATTGTACAATATTTCTGTACAAACAGATATTTAAACTATTAATTTTTTATAGTAAAAATTTCATTGCCCTACTCGTGAAATTTTTTTTTTTATCAGACTATATATGCACAAATTTATTTTCTATTCAATGCAAATAGAAAACATTAAAATATATTTATTATACCTCAAAGAATAGATTTCAAAAAGAATTATTTAAACTATAATCCAATTATTTGTAAAATTTTTTAAATAAACATCAATAATTTAATTCATGCTTTTCCATATAGTTTCCATATAAGAAATGATTATAAGCAAATATTAATTTGTAGCATAAACGTTTTAACATTTAAAATAATAATAACAGTTAAAATTATCTCAAATGGTAATGTCTTACGTGAGGTCCTTTTCTAATCTAGTGACATCCTGTCGATATAAATCTTCCTCCCTAGATACTCGTAACCTCTCAGCACATACCTGATCTTCACCAGATTGAGCTTGAGCTAGCATAGTCTATAAAAAATTCAATTAGAAATGAATCAAGTTAACCTTGAATTTTGATATTTACATAATTAAACTTATATCTCATAATCTGTCAAATAATATTTACATAATATTATTTGACAGATTATGAGATATGAATTTCAAAAAGTAGTAAATATATGACTTTAAATAGAATTTTTATAATTTATATATCATACATAGCTTTAATATCATATTGTCTTTATAAACATTTTTTGAACTAGGGTAGCATTTTCTAAGAAAACGAACTTTAATTTAAAGAAACTTTCAAACATTTTGTTTTGAGCTCAAATAGCAACTTTCCATATTAGTATCCATTATTTTGAGATAGCCTTGAATTTTTATTTGTAATGTATTAGCACTTAATTATTACGTTTATCACATGAATATAATATACATTTGATTAATAACACTTTATAAATTTGTACCCTAATTTCAATAAAAGAATATTACTTCTTTTAGTTTTGGTAAAGACTACCAACATAATTATTATGTGGATCAAAACATGCATGTGAAACAATGAATAAAAAAAAAAAAAAAAAAAGACACATTACTTTACACATCATAATAAGCAGAATATAAAAGAAGAAAAACCAGCACATACAAATTATATTCACTAATCAATATCTGAATAACACTTCTATAACAAAAAGGATATGGAAACCTTCAAAATATATACATAAACCAAGTGATTTTGAAAGAAAATTATTTTAGAAACATCTTAAATCTATTTTTAAAAAAGAAAGAATTCTACAAATGTGTATTTCCAATGTTTTTCAGAAATATAAATTTTTTTAAAGTCATAAAGAAGTAAAAAGTAAAGTAAAGTCATGATGTGAAGATCGTTACCTTTTTATTATCTTTATTTTGAAAATTAAAATAACGTAGTTATTTAAATTTTTAAATTCTGTAAGTAGAATGTGAATTTACATATGGAAAATATTTTTTACTAATAGTTGAAATATTAATGAACATTCTATATATGCGCCTTGAAAACAATTGATAATGCAGACAATTACCTTGATTTTGACGCATGTTTCTCTTACTGTATCTCGAGCTGTAACTGACTGAGCCTGGGCAATCCGCCTCAGATTTCTCACTTCCAGCCTTAGGTCCTTGGTTTGCTTCCTTAAATGTCTCAGTTGAACGTACATTTCAGGAGTAAGGTGGACTTCTAAGCAAATAAATATGTACTTGAGACAAATCATCACATATTTATAATGTTTTATAACTGAATAATATAAGTTCATTAATGTGGTTTTAAGAAATATTTAGTACGTTTTAATAAAAAAAATTACAGTAATTTGCCTATTATTAAATTCTGGTGATTTTTCTCCATGTTCTACAAAATATAATACTGAAATATTTATAAAATAATAATACTGATACTAATAACAATGAATATAATTATTTTCACATCTTGTTACATTCAAATATAATTTTGATTTTACTTCCAATTAATTTTAAACATTTATCTATTTTTTTCACTAAGCAATAGTTTTATTAAAAATACTTCTATTACAAATAAATATATACATGTAAAATTTGAATTATTGAAAACCTTTTTAAGGCTTAACTATCTATCATTCATGTGGACTTAAATACAGAACTATTCTAGAGATATTCAAAACTGGATTAGAGAGGTAGAAAGGAAAAATGATATTCTAAAGGAACAATAATGAAACATAAACAGCAAGCCTTTTTATTTTAATAAAACATATCGAAGGTCTAAAATGTGCAAATGAAATGAATGAGGCACTTTTATATTGATAAGGAATTTCAGAAAAGAAGGCAATTCAGTTAATTCACAATTTTGTTTTTGTAACATTTACAAAATAAAATATTTCTATGTGTTTATATGCTTGCAAATATATATATTATTTCTTTGTCAGTTTCACATATGTATATAATCAATTAACTAACACATGACATAAATAGCATCCTTTAAGATGATCATAGATAAAGAAAAATCAGTCTTTTACATATAATTTGAATTGTTTTTCATGCTTTTCTGTTAAAATGAAATGTTTACTAATTAAAACTGCAACACTAGTCTAAGCTAATATATGGCCATAACTTGAAAAACATTAACAAGTGATTATCATTTTTACTGAAAATATAACTTTGATTTCATAGCATTACACCTTACTTGTTCAGATAACAATACTTAATTACAAAAAATAAAAGAAAATATCAAAGAAAATATGACATGAAAAAATAAACAAAAACAGTGCAATGAAACATAGAGTGTTTATTAAAAAAAATGGCAGTGCTACCTTTGGGAATTACATGCTCTCTGCTGTCATAAATGACAGCTGATTGTGATGGAGTTTTAGGTAGGAGGGATGGTTTCATCCCAGGAGGTAGCCTATCTTCTTTATCTATTGGTCAGATGTGGGGAAAACAATAATATTAAACACAAGTCAGACTGTGCTAGGCATGCAACAAAACAGAATAAAAAATGTTCAACAAAGAAAGCATTCATAAAAACTACAATACCATATCAATTATAAAAAAAACTTCTAATTAAAAGAAAAATAAATGCATACTCAGCATGCCCAAATCATAATTGAAAAATTTAAAAGGTACATGCAATAGTGATAAATAGTTTAAATATACTAATAAAAATTTCTAAAAATGCTACATATATATATATGTCAAAGATACTTAAATATATTTTTTAAGTCTGCACAACTGTAACAATTTTCGCTTGATATATTCTCACAGAATATAATAAATATTATTTTAAACAATTTAGTATTATTAATCTAACAAGTGGTATTACCTATTGAATTATTTACATACACATTTCATTCAATCGATAATTATAGAATAAATATGTGTGTACACACCTGGACCATTATAATGCAAATCAGAGAAATATTTAGTAAAATAAAATATGAATCCCTTATGAGTTGTCACTACATCATAATAATTACTTTTGCATGCTAAAGATTTCATGCAATAAAATAAATAACACACAATCTAGCAAAAACATACAAAATAACTAAAAAGTATTGAATAAGGAAAATGGGAATGGATTTATATATTTAAGAATTGTGTTATTATACAAAAATATTTTCTCTTAAATTCAACAATTGTTATATAAAAAGAAGCCCGGAAAGATAAAGGAATATGGAACACATGAAGAATATAACTTTATTAAAATTATTTTCTTTTTATAAATTTTAAAATTTTAATTCTAAATTTATTTTTCATTTACATAGTTAATATATTAACCTCTTCCATTTTTCTTGAAGTATACAAAGATCAATGTTTCCTGTTGGTTTCCCGTTATTTCTTCATTACAACAGTGTTTCAGTCACATCACAAAATTCAATTATCATAAATTTTAAAAGTAAGCAGCTTAACTTTTTCATGGCTACAAAACATTGCACACATCTGATAAAAGCAGGAATAACTAACAAATTATACATGAGGTAATAGGTACTGTAACATATATATGTATAAAATCAAATCACACTTACTAATGGTGGCCCCATCTTTTCCTTGGTTATTGTCTTTTGTAGGTATTTGTTGAAGTTGTTGCTGCTGCTGCTGTTGTTGAGGTGTTTGGTTTTTGTTCGGTGGTCCTGTAGTTAGAGCCTTCTGGACTAATCCAGTGAGGCTAGCTAGTTGTCTCTCCATGTATTCCATCCTTAACCTGTGTATACTAGAATTGGTTAAATATAGCACTTTTAGGGGAATGGTGTTAGCAAAACTCACACAGCAAGCAAAAATTAAAAACATTCGCAAATGCAAATACTCCATGCACAAAACTTATTAGCAATGCAAGTGCTTTTGTGCAAGTGCAATTTGCTGTAAAAAATCATCTTTTTTTTTAATAGAATGAATTTCATACATTGAAAAAAAAAATGGATAAAGAGTTAAGAGTAATTTAGAGAGAACATCTCTCAATGAATCTTCATTATTTTCTGAAAGAAGAAATGGATATGATGATCGTATAAAGATTCATAAGTTGAAATAATCACATACCATAAAGAAAAATATTCCTAATTAAACCATGAAAGTGGACAATGACTATTAAGAATATCATCAAGAAAAGAAAGATGTAGAGAAGCCAACCACACTTTAAAAACTCTTTTTGAAGAAGTATGAATATAAATAATATTAGTTGAATTCCTATTTATATCACAAGCACAAAATTTCAAATTTATTGCATCACAAAATTGATTCAAATATTTTTTCCTGCCATTTTTTAAAGTAAATAAACATATGTATAATTAGAATACAAGAAAAGATGCTTAAAATTTTTGTAAAAATCAGATTTGGAAGAACATGAAGAGAGAAAAAGAAAACAAGAGTTAAAATTTGAAAATGATGAAAAGATGATGAAGAAATTAATGATTTGGAGAGCATCAGAATTTCATGTTCATTTAGTGTGTAGACAATGTTACTACATTTGAAAAAGGTTAATACAACCAAATTAAACAAAATATGGATAAATCTTAAATAATATGTATATATATGCTTTTATTTTATTAATAGAAATTGTGTGATATGGCAAATTAAAAAAAAATTTTTTTTGGTATATTCAAACATAAATAACTACAGAGACATATAATTATTTACAAACCTTGTAATTATATTTGCTAAGTTATTTATAAAGAACACAATATACATAGTGCATTTCAGCACAAATATGGTGAATAAAAGAAACAAACAAATTAAAAAAAAAAAAAAAAAACAAGAATAACGATAAGTAAAATTATTAATGTTTAGTATTTTTAATTTGCCAAAGCAGCTTTTCAGTGAATGAGCAAGAGCAGGTAAATTAATAAGTGTCAGAAAAACACAGTCGCAAAAGCAACGAAATTCGTTTATGTGAAAAGCAAGTAAAGCAGGCAAAGAATGTGTATGGAAATTTAAATGCTTTCACAAAATAATAATAAAAAAATTTTTTTTTTAAAAAAAGTCTTATTTTATTATTGAAAGATAATTCAATTAACTTTTTTGTAACAGTATGTATAGTAACATAATTAGAAAATTCTCAGTTTTATTAGTGTCACAGTTATTTCCACCCTATATACAAATAATGAGATTAGAACAATTTATCCAATGTTAAAACTATAAATCTGTCATATTAAAATATTCAACTTATAATACTACAATTTGCATCATATACTTTTCTTAACAATGAGTCTGATTATAAACTACATGAATGAATTCATACATTCATTTCTGAAACATTAAAAAAAATGATAATACATTCTTCAGGGATGATTATTAGAAATAATTCGTCATTAAAATATAGCAATTTTCTGGATTTTTTCATTATAATAATAAAGTTGTTTTGCTACATTATTTTTTTGGAGTGGTGAATGAAAATAGTATCAATTCTTACTACTTTTACAAAATCAAGATAGTTAATGAGGGAGTGAGAGATTTAATAAATTTCATTACAATTTCCTATTAGATTAAAATTCAAGAACATAAATAAGAACTACTTTAATAAATGTGTTGCTTACGAAACTGTTGGTACCATTTTTTGGAAATATGTAAAATATTTCCTTTCCACAATATATGCAAAGGAAACCAGCAATACATCATTCAGGATCCCGGTAACCAACCATTTTGAATTCGTGAATATGTAAGGCGTGTTTTAAAAAATTTTGGTGAGTGCACAAATGAAGCTTTTGAAGTATTATTTATTGCAGATGTGTAGAAAACCCTTATACGCATGCGATATTTCTTTCCTGTCTTGCAGAAGTTGTCAATCGCCAGCAAACCGCCGAACAGTGAAGAAATGTAAGTGAGCGCAGTCGGAATTTCGCTCACGACTAAACGGCAAAGCTTGAGCGACGCTACTGTATTGCATTTTATGTAAAGCTCGTTTATTTTCAAAAGTAATTAGGTTAAAGCATGAATAATATTGCTTTAAAGGTGGTCGCATATTCTGCTAGGTCCTCAACATACAGAAATGAGATCAGCAGATACGGAAAACTAGTTATTGGTGTGCATAACCCTCCCGAGTTGTAATCCCCAGGTTCGCTATTGTTTTGGATGAGACAGAACACTGATTATTACACTTGTCCAGGAGTTAAAAAAAAAAAAAAAAAAAAATTAGTGGACTGAAAAAATTTTACACAATGTTGTCAAACGAGCAATAGTAAAAATTAGAAAAATTTACATTAATGTGAGATATTTTATCAGAGTAGTCAAGAGATTTATTTAAAGTGAATAAATTTAAATAATATTAAGTAGAGATAAATTTTAAATCGTTGATTATTGCTAGGAATTTAAGAAAGTAGTAACGGAGAGAATTTTCTATTCCATTACTAAATTAAAAAATATTATAATGATTGTAATCAATTTAGAGTGCGAGATAAAAATTTTAGTGAATTTATCGATAGAAGAATTTTTGAAAAAGTATTTAGAAACGAATACAGAAGAGTGGTGGAAATATACTGTATGTTAGTCTAGTCTTGGCCTACGGCACAAAGTTACGGGGTAGGTACTTAAGAGAAATTAAATTTACCCCCCTCATCTTAATTTTGGAAGAAAGTACTTAATCTAAAGGAGAAGTTTCTTAAGATTGATTTTTTTCTGTTCTAAAAAGAAAGAGCGCAAAAATGCTCTGTAAAGATGGCGATGGTGAGAAAACGCCAGACGAAAGAGTTGATTCTCCGTGAAATACCAACGCGATTGGATAGAATTTCTATGTTCCTCCTAGACTAACTGAATTTAGACCTAGACTAACTATTAAATCTAGACTAACTGAATTTATTTAGGTGTGTTAAAGTGTTATCTGTTGCATTATATTTTCCCTCTTTTTTATGAAAAAAAAAATGTTTCTTAAAGATCTGAAAACACACAAACAAATCATAAAAGTATTTTTACAACTTTAATACTTTTCATTCATTGCATGCGAATATATACAAGTCTAGATTGGAGGAAGAAAGTATAGAAATTCTATAAAATTAATATTTAACTCACGAAATTAAAATGGTTGGTAGATAGGAGCCTTATATTAATTTCTCTCGAAGTTACATGAATCAGTTTGCTCTTAGAGTTGAGGTAAAAAAAAAAAAATGTCTTCGACCACTACTAAGAAAAAATGAAGACAAAGTCTTCTTTTTCCTCAGTAGCATTTTTAAATGACATTGTTTTTTTTGATTTTGATCGGAATGTTAGACCTGAAAAGAGTGAGCTTAACTCGGAAGAGCATTCAGAAAAAATTAGGATTCGTTTGCGTCTATTTGAAAATAAATTTCAAGATGCGTGCCTTATATCGAAAATTTCAAATGTGAGCTATAAACCCGTTACTCAAAACTTAACCCTGAAGTCCCCCCTCCCCTCCCGAAAAAAACTTTACAGCATCAGCAGTTGGTTGTAGTTGGCAGAAAGGGTTTTAAATCCCCCTAAAATTGTTGCCAACAGTAAGATGAAATAGCCAAAAAAAAAAAAAAAAAAAAGTAACTAAACAGCGTTGTCCGTAGGGGATGCGTAATTTATGATACAAATGACTACTATTCAATGCCTTCAACCTTTCTTTTGTCTTAAAGTAAGATTTTTAAGATAATATCTCACCTGGCCTCTTCATCGATGACAGGAGTAACACTACCAGAGCGCGTGCCATAGATGCTCCCACCATAGAGGGATTCCTCGTAGGATGAGCTGGTGGAGTATCCCGAGAAAGATCGCTGGTGGTCGACGCGCCTTTCAGGTGACGACAGGTAGCCAGACTCCTGCTGGGAGCGTCGCTCGGGCGAGGAATGATATGATGGGTCGTAGCGCCGCTCGGGCGAGATGTGATATGTCGCTTGGCCAGCTACGGAATATGGACGGTCGGGGGGAGCACGGTAGGAGCCCAGGGGCTCGTGCCTCCTCTCCGGAGATATTGGCATCGTGGAGCCAATAGGAACTGCAGAAAAAGAGAAGCATATTCCATTGGGTGCTATTAAACCATCGTTTATACTCATGTACGATAATATTAGATACAGAACAGAAAGTAATTTATGTGTTTATATTGAAATAGATTCCTTGACGAACGTTTGTGTCCCCAATCGCAAGAAATCGTTGTGTTGCAAATCTGACTGTTAAGATACCTTTCCGTCTTAGCGTTACGCCTCCCCTCTCCATATGTAAGTACGTTTACTCTATTTTCCTTTTATGAAATGAAATTATTAAATTTTAACCGAAAATATTAGCTATAACTTTTTATGTCTTCTTTTACTGTTCTTTAAAATAAATTAGTAGCCACTCTTGTCAACTATACTGACTGCATAAGACAGCAGAAGCGCCCTCTAACGACCAGCCGAAATAAGTGACGCTTCAGTAAAGGCCAAGACCACGATGAGTTCCTTTACAGTGAAATTCCATCCCTTAATTTTCTTTGTTTGTGCCTCGAAAACGTGTATGTAACAGCTGTCCGTGTGTAAATCTAAATATTAAATGTTTATTCAACTAAAAGTAACTTTTATTGAGCCCGACACGACCCTCTCAGCAAATTTGGATTTACGACCGATACCCATCGTATCTATAAATTGTTAATTACTGGATACACAACAAAAATATTGTTGTAAACAAAAACGTACAAAGGGTAATAGGAAAGTTTTACAATATGACGCAACAATGAGTCACAGGAGGATGCTTCTCGTTGAGTGTGTAGAAATGTTCCTACCTGCACAAATAGCCGCTGCATCATGTCTATGGGGTCACGAAGTGAGATACGAACAGTTTTGCGGTATAACTTCGCTCGTGGTTTAACCATAGACCAGTGATTGGAAGAAATAACCTTGCACTTGATGATGTTTGTCCACATGTATAGGTGATACAGGGAATTCCAAAGGGGGAAAAAAGACACTTCTATTTTTGAAATCCAGAAGAATTGCATATCATGTCGTTTTGGACATAGAGAAGACAGTCAGATTTAAGAGGTACACTGAACAGTGCTTGCCTAAAGTCATCGAATCTATGAAGAATCTGGGGTCAAGAACGGACATTTAGTTCCTAAATCATGACAATGTTCCAGCTCACCTGCACCGAATATTTGACCACTACAGAATTGAAAATTCTTGAGTGTCCTCTTAATAGTCCAGACCTTGCTCCCTGCGACTTTGCACTGTTCCCAAATGTGAAAATGAAGCTGAAATGGATGCGATTTTCCAGTGATGACGCAACAATGAGTTACAGGAGGATGCTCTCTTCTGAGGAACAACAAGTGTGATTTACTCGACAGTGAACTTTGACAGAACAGGTTTTAGGATTGGTTTTGGAAGGGGGAGGAGTGTACTGAATGTGACAGAAATTACTTCGAAAAAATTAAATACAGCTGTGTTGTAAAATTTTCCTAGTACTTTTTGTATAATATAACTCAATGAAGAGGTTAAATTTTTTAAAAAAAAAATGTACAAATTAAAAATAATATTACATATATAAATAAAAATATAATAGCTTTAAAAGCATCATGATTTAAACTTAAAAAGAAATATTTAATAGACTGCTATTTCTGTAATTACAGCTTTCTCTCCCTCCTTGAAAAATTCCATACCAAGATATTAAAAATAAATATTCGAAAAAGGGAGAAAAATGAGAAATTTTTTAGCCTTAAAAAATTTCGATTATTTTTCTCCAATTTTACTTGAGGAAAAAAAAATCAGCAATGTTCAAATATGTAATTAATTATTTCAGAATTGTAAGAAATGCTTATTTGTAAGCATTAAAAAGAGTTTTGGTTCAATTCTTCCATTAAGAAAAGAATATAAGTAATTAATTGTATTGTTAATCGCTTTACATCAGCAAAGAACAAGAGTAATTGGAACCAGTATTAAATGAAAGTTCCATCAGATTGAAAAGAAATAATACAAAATAAAATACAAGTGAAAAAGATTCTTAGGTAATTAATAATCTTTAAATGATGTTTTTGTAACTTTCTTTCTTGCACAAATTGGACAAGATGCGAACAATAATAGAAGTAAAAAAAAATGTTCGTATCTTAATTCCCATATTTTAATTACATAAAATCAATAAAAAAAGAAACAATTATTTGCTATAAGTTTAATACGAAATAGGGAGTTAATAAACAAATTAAGCAACAAAATGATTTTTAAATATCACTTAAAAAATAAATTCGAAAGAGGGAATTAAAAATTTATTCGATTAGTGAAGTACATATTTTTTTCCTGCAAACACTTCACATGAAACACACCCACAATTATAGTTTATTTGCTTACAACATACTTCAGATTGCTCATTTATTCTCTTTTTGTGTCAGCAAACTTAACATTTTGCATTTAAATATACAAGAAGAATCGGCATAATTCTGGTAGCCGGTCACAAGCGATAAATCGCCAAATATTGTTTTAAAAGTCATCATTGACATATTAACCGGAACAACTAATTCCCATAAAAACTTTAACTGAATCCTTTTTAACCTTATATTTCTTTCATTTATTTATTTAAAAAAAGTTAATTTTTAATAAAATGAGCTTTTTGTTTAATGAAAATGAGTTGTTTCTTTTTCAAAATTGTTTGTACTGTTGGTTTGCTGCTCTGTCGCAAGAGCAGAAAATCTGATGGTAGGCGAAATTTGCGCCTGGTTAAGGGGGAAAAAGTCCCAAATAATCTTTCCATTTCCCGAACACATTAACAGGCGTTAATGATCATTTTGAAACACAATCAAAAACTAGTCGTGTAGACTTACAAAGAGACAGAGAGCATTGTTTTTCAAATCTCACTTGAGTAAGAAGTTACCAGAATTGTGAAGGAAGCAGTAAAATTTGCAGAGACACTGCGGTGGGAAATGTAGCTTACCCAGAGGACGAGGTTGCCCTGATCTTGGAGATGGGATCGAGGGTGGGGGACCAGTAGGGGGAGGTGTGGAACGTACAGTCTTGCCCAACGGCGTCAGGGCTTGCTGAAAAGACCGCTGAGGCTTTGGGGGAGGCAGCGTTCCACCTGAAAAGAACAGTATTAGTAATTTCCTGTATTAGCAATTTCATTCAAAACACGTAAACAATATTACATTTTATATATATTTGCAGTATCCAATCCCTCCTCCCTTCAAATCAAAACTTTTCTGAAAAAATTCCTTTTTTAAAAAAACGATAAGTATTTATCAATATTTTTAATGAAATCTACAAAAAAAAAAAAAAAAAAAAAAAAAAAAAAACCCAACAAAGGGACAAAATTTAAAAAATACAAATGTTTTCAGAATTCGACAAGTATTATAACTTTTTTTTCTCTTTCTGATACAGTATTAATTATAAATTAAACATTTATTATAATACTATGTTTCACAAACATAATAATTTGAAAATATTACCAATTATACACAGATGAAGCTTCATCTATAGACATAGTTTTATAACTTTATTCTATCAACTAAATTAACTTTTCATTTCACTTGTTATTTTTAATATAGTATTCAGATAATGAAAAAGTATCACAGCTTTGAATTTTTAAAATAAATTGATTCGTTAATAGTTTTCTGAAATGAAGACCACCATGTTATGAATGCATCACTGGACTAGGAAAAATTACACAGAAATATTTAAAAGCTTTTGAAGAATGAAGAAAGAAATAATGAAAAATTATAACACATTATAATTGAGATAAATTATATTTATTTTATCTTAATAGAACCATAATTTATTTTATTTTATTATAAATCATTAGAAATAACAAGAGAATTTTATATAATTGCGCTAACATTTAAAATAGTTCAAAAATACATTCGAATACAATTGCTACATAGGAAAAAAATTTTTTTTTATCAATTTTAAGGCAAATTTCCTAGCATCTATAGCTGAAGTTAAATCTTTTCAACAAAAATAATCACAATAGCTAGTTACTGAAATATTTAGCGTAGATTTCCTTATCAAAACATTAAAGTACTAATTTTCAAAAAGAAGTTAAAAAACAAGAAGGAGGAGGTAATCAATTTAAATGTATAAATAACAAAGGATAACGATAACAGGGTAATTAATTTTTTAATTATTCTCATGACTTCAAAAGGAAAAAAAAAGTTACTCAATTAAATATCGCACTTCATTAGAATCGTAATGATCTGGGCACTTTGCCACTAATAAACGAATCTACTAATTACCAGTTGTAAAGAGATCTGTGCAATTTTATCCACATACACACTAATTTTAAAAGACGAATTAATCGAGAATATCTGTTTAATTTAATCTCTGAACGTTTTCTTGAAAGATACTATTGCATATTTAAACCTATAACATAATATTTAATGAGTAAGAATGTTTATTATTGCTAGTTTCGATAGTGGAAAAAAATTAGAACCAATACAAATTTCATTATATATATATATATATATATATATATATATATATATATATATATATGGAGTGTAATAATTCCACTGAAAAATAATTTAATATCCTAAATTTTCCCATTTTCCAACTCAAAAGTAGAGCCCATTCTTATTTTCTGATACAATTCCAAGCAATCCTTTAATTTATGCGACCAGGAATTCATAAAACAAACTGAATCTGCGTTTCTTACGATCGCAGACCTGTAGAGAATAATCCCTACTAGGTTTATAGATGCATCTAAGTCCCTCAGAATGCCTTCATGTTATATCACGTAATCTGGAGAAATCTCTCCGAAAAATTCAAAGGCAAGGTAACAAACATTCTTTCTCTTCTTCCGTAATCGAAGCGGCGAAGTTAAGCCTCTTGCATTATCCATTTTAATAATGCATATTTATTGCCTCTCTCTTTCATCAAAATGAATAAACAGTCTTAATTGAAAAAAAGTGTTCTCATTACAACCATGAATTTTAATGTCTCATTTTTACCAATTCATTAATTTTAATGCATTACATATTATATATATACACACAACTAATTTTTTACATGATTTTGTAATAACACGGTTCACCAATAAACATTTTTTACACGAATTTTTCGTTCTGGTACGAATCCCCCCCCCCCAATTTTTTAAAATTCTAATTTTGACATTGTAATCAGAAGACAGTCGGTTTATGTCCACACATGTGTGAGTGACTTGGTCTACTACATGGTTTGTTTACTTTATATTCTGATGTTTATAATCATTTTTTCTTTACTTTGTTGTACTTCAACTTGAACACAGCATTTCGGTTTTCAGCTAAACTGGAAATCCATCACGTCACTATTTTGACCACATTCATTCACTCAATTTAAAAAAATTAAATATTTTAACATGTTATTAACTTAAATAATATATATTCTTAAAATCACAATTTCTGTCATGTATGATATGTTGGAAATAAATTACTCGGATCCCGCCAGGAGGCGCCTTGTCTCGTGTGGGTGAGAGCGCACGGGTTCATGGGTAATATTCACAGAATGCTCTTGGATCTTGACCGCGTAAGGCGCGTTATTTCTCCTGACCGCAAAAGCGGGTTAAATTGTAATATGGGCTATTTGGAAGCCTAGCATAGTTGTAAATAGTATAAATACTTGTTTATGTGTGATTGGCATGTGAAGTCCTTAAATAAATGTGCATTTAAATTAACTGCTCTCCCTATTTTGGCTTGGTGGATAAGACATTCTCCAACATGATATTTTTTAAAACAAATTTCTAAGCATTTTTTCAATTCGATAATGACGAAGTCGAAAGTAAAGTTCAGTTATTAACGGCAGATTTAATTCGCGAGGGCTTGAAATTTGCTATAGATATGAAACATTTTCTTACTCATGATTCTGACATGGAGTTTGCATTAAAATTTCAACGTAAGTAGCAGGATATCAAGAATTATATAAGCAACATGAGGGGAAAAAACACACACACACAGCTTCTAAATAGCAAACTTTGTAACAACAAAAAAACCCAACAAAGGGTCGTTATTAAGGAAAAAAATTCTTCACTTGAATCAAAGCCGACAGTTGTGCTAGACATATCTGACACATCTACTAATGATAGCATTTTTGATCCAGTTCGTACTAAACGTGCACGCTTGTTATCCAGTAACGATGAATAGTTGTTAGTAGTTTTATTTCTAATTTCAATTTGAATTTTTTGTTGTTGTTATATGTACGTATTGATTGAATTTTCACTGTACATTAATTTTAATTTTTTTTGTAATAAAAGAGGATTACTTTTGTTTTATAAATATGTAATACAGATCTCATTATTACTTTTTTTGGGAGAATATTTAAAGTTTTTTTCATCTTACACGATTTTTTAAAATTGTGGAACATATCCCCAAATTTACCATTTGTTGCATGCATTTTTTACACGATTTTCTAAGGACATCTACCGTGTAAAAAGGAGAGGTTATATATATATATATATATATAAATGATATAATACATAATAGTTTTGCATAGACGTTTATCCGAAAAGTGTCACCTTAAATGAGGACCCATTCGACATTTGCAATCTCGCGAGTAGCATTATTAGATGGGAACTCTCCCCCCACTATATTCCAAGGACGTTTTAATCTTTTCATTTATTTCACTGAAAAATTGAAAGGGAAGAGAACCCTACAAAAATGGAAGTATTAAAGAGAACATAAAGTTATGTCTACAATTTGTTTAACTGTTCTGTCGAAACAAAAAACGTATTTTTTTTATGTTTGTTCTTCAATTTTTATGTAAAAATGGGAACCAGGGAAAAAAATTATTTAAAAATAAATCCAGATTTTTAGATATCAGTATATTTATTTTATTTGTTTGATTTATTCTTAAAAAGTATTTAAAATAGAAACGATGCACGCTCGTGAATATTACAATTTGCCAACCTTGTGCACACCCGACCTGTGCAGTTGTCTAGACAAAAATATATTTTATTATTAGAGTAGTTTGAAATTAATTTGATTTAAAACCAATACCACTGGATAAAAATTCTTGTCGTTAATATATTTATACCAAAGCCAGTAGTTCAGAGCTTAACATATGGCAATGTAATCTAGTGGCAGACATTCATTTCTCACCAATCTATCCAAAGTTAATAATTCACATAATTAAAAATACTATTCTAAAGACAGTATCCAAAAATTTTCAGCAACATGAACTACGTTGTTTATTTGGTAAACAAGATTGGATTTGAGAACACAGAACAAAGCCAATTCGTGAGAATTCTATAATTAATTTCCATTTGCCGGCCATGGTAGTGGTATCGTACATTCATAATTAAAATTAAAGTCGCTAATTACATGTTCTTACATCGTATATTTTGAATAAGCGTCTATAATAATTAACTCTAATAAAAAAGTATTTAATATACACATACTATACATGTTAGTCTCAAGATATACGAAATTATAGGGTTAACTACAAAATACAACCATAATTCCCTTATTGTAGTATATCACTATAATATAATTAATAATAATAATAAAGTAATCACATTACAATATATTAATAATCTTTCTCTTCCTCCCATCATCATATTGTAATAATAATTAACCCAAATAAATATTTAACACACATTACAACATAGTATGATTTCATTTGATTATTTATGAACGTCGCACAGAGGAGCAACCTGAAGGCTATTGACGACGGACTTCGTAATTTTGAACCACAGTCAAAAGACAAGGACGGTACTTGACTGAAGAGTCCCTCGACTTCTCTCTCTAAATTTCCACTCCATGTCAACGGGAAAACTTGGGGTCTCGATCAGATTTAAAGTGCATCAGCCACCCTAAACGACAGTTTTTTTTTTTTTTTTGCAGATATCAGGGCTCGAACCCACGACTCGACGATAACAATGCAAGTTCGTCTCAAGACGTTTGAAATTGTACGGTTAGCTTCGAATTACAATCATATTCTCCCCACTAAATTTCTGCATTCCCCCCCCCTTGCGATGTGATACATGAGATCAGACTATAGTTAATTTAAGAACAGGGTACTTTTAAATTAGAGACAGAAGAAATCGTCACAAAGTATAAATGTTGGAGTGAAACGGAGCCGGAATCATGACCGCTACGTTTAGACTTCAGAACAATGGAGCACCCCTAAACTGAATTATTACCACCATATTGAATGGGGGTGTCATTACTTTTGTGGCAATTAGGAGGAAACACGAGAATCCAAGAAGTACACGGCGAGGTATTCGTGGAGGGCGATTCCCATCAACTAGCATCCCCATTATACTTAAGAATCACTACAGGTACTTTCATAATATTAATGAACAGAAAATACAGGATTTCTGTTTTCAGCACATTGGGGCTATATTTTGATTACTGTTCTGGTACGGAAACCTAAAACGAGATTAACGAAATATACTACTGATCTGGTTAGAATTACTGTCAAAATTGTTCATAAAAATGCAAAACTGTTTAAAAAGAATGCAATCTTTGAACCTACGATATCATATTCCTTAAGTGTCAAGCTCCATAAAATGGAAATTAACGTTCTATTAACTTTTTCAAAATGTCTTACATTACAGGCGTTTTTATTTATATTTATTTTTTAAATCCTTAAATTACTACCTCCCTTTGTATTTCTATTAAAAAATCGCAGTAATCAAAATTCTTGACAGTAACAGCGGAAAGAAAACATTTTCAATCTCGAACATATTTCTCTATGTCGGTTTTCACCAGTATTTCTATTCATTTTATTTAGCTCCCTTTTAGAATAAATGGATCAATTACGGGGGAGGGGAAATACTTAACGCTCCCGTCTACCAACTATTTTGATTTAGTGAACATAATGTAAATCCTACAGAGTTTCTACTTTCGTCCTCAAACCTAGACTCATATCTATTTGAATGCTGGGAGAGGTGCATCCGAAAGATCAAAAAGTAATGAAAGTTTCTATGAAAATACATTCCTCCCCCAGATGTTTGAAAATAATCAAAAATATTTTTAAATACTGGAAAATCTAATACAAACGAATCATAACAGGTTGAGCGCCGCACTGATTTCGCAAATCTCATTCATGGAACCATTTTTGTTTTCAGGATTCTAGTTAAAATGGTTTCTTATGATTATTCCCTTGTTGTTTTACACAATTTCTTTTTTTGTTCATTCGAGTCCACAGGTGGTCTTATCAAGTAACTTTTTTTTGTGGGAACAAAGTGATAAGCCGTGGTCTTTTTTTAAATTGATTCCTTCAGTCTTGAGTATTCTAGTTATATTAAATTTTATTTTTAGTTATAGTTTGTATATATATATATATTCAAGGGAATCGAAGTCTGGTAGGGATCATCCCTACCAGTCTGTACCGAGGGAAGAAAGCTGACTTTGCAGATTTTAAGTGCGCGTGATTGAATAAATTAAAAAGAAAAAAGGAATCGTATCAGGAAATAAGAATGAACATTATCTTATAAGGAGAGAATGGGCAAATTTACTAAATATTATTATTATAGTGAGAAATTAATAGGAATTAAGTTAAATCATTACACACACACACACGCACGCACACAGCAAATTGTCACCTGCCGTTATGACGCGGCAGAAGAATATTATTTAGTGTTATAGCGCATGCGCCAACACCGTGGTTCACGGAAGAGAGCCGTCACCGTTCTGATGGAAGTGACTGAACATATCCACCTGTGAGCACATGATACTCAACGTGTTTAAATAGACACAAATAAATCAAACGGTGGAAAAATGCAATTCTACAGTACCTGCATTATTATTTTCTCATTCGAATGTACTTTTTTTCATTCAAATGGATAAAATAGAATATATTTGAGGAAGAAAATAGAAATTTATAGGATTAAAACTACGTTTCTGAAATCAAAATGACCGGATGACGAAGCCTCAAATATCTAAACAAATTAAACCAAAAAGATATAGCCACAAACAGATGATTTCTGAAACCTGTAAACATCAGAGGAAGGAAATCAATTATATTGTTAATCTTATCGTTAGTACTGAAAAACCGTGGTTTGAAATTATGAAGCATTCGATTCAAATCAATCTAATCTAACGAAATCAATTTTGCTTTGAAATGACAACACAAGACACTCAATATTTTTTTATGATACGATGATACATTTCGCTCCAAGCTTGTAATCAAAACAATTCTGTGTTGCCTTTCTCCGACTCTAGACATTTTTAACTTGGGTAATTAGCCAAGACTAGAATAAAATGAACTGAATATATATTTGTGTCGGTCTAAGTCTTACGTCATGCAGAACAAGAGTGCGGAGATGCAGTTCCCTTTTTCAGCTTTTGCACTTCTTTTGTAAATGAATTTTTTTCGGCTAACCCATTTCCACGTTTTAGAATTACTGAAATAAATATTGATAAAACCAAAGGAAAAAAAAAATTTTTTTAATGCACAATATTAGAATTTTAAGTTTTCTAAATTAATCATTGAACAACTATTGGTTTGGCAAAATCATTATCCAATTTTCAAATTCTGAAATAAAAACGGCCATTACGATCATACCATTTTGCGAATTTAATTTGCAAAACCGAGAATATGAAGATCTTCGTACACTTAGCATAAGGAAAAGGTTTAAAAAGAGAGAGAGGTTTAATGTTCTTATATAAAAAGGTGTGTTTTAAATTAAAACTCAAATAAAACTAAACCAAAAGGCATTTTTGATTTACATATTATGAGAAATAACTTTACCATCCATTAAGGCTAATGAATGCACATATTAATGAAAAAGCAAAACTAACTGGAATTAGTTTGTTTTAAAAGAGAGAGGGTTTATAATCTATTATATTTTTCGATCATTTCGTCATATAACGAATGAGTTAAATCTATTGCATTTAATAAGAACAACTGCACAGTGTTTGGATTACTTAAACTTTAAAAAATACATTTTATATTAATATTACTCTATGCATGGAATTAAAAAAAACAAACATAAATGAATTATTAATTGTACTTACCACTCGACCTACGGTTATCCTTTGGATCCATTTCGAGCACATACACTTACATAACCACCATCACACAAAAACGATATCGCGAAACGCCGATTTAAGATTTGTGACACGTGGCGTCACGAAAAACGCGTGTCACACACACACTCAAATAGGGGGTGCTTACCTCCTCCTGGGGGCATGTTTTTCTGTCGGTCTGCGGTATGTGTGGGCGAGTAGTTCCTCATGGAGGAGCTGTGCGGCAACGTCTGGGTGCGGTTGGCAGGTAGGTACTGCGCTGGCAGAGTCCCGTAATACCCGAGGGCTGGCGGCAACGGAGCTTTGGAAGCCTGGAATATCACAAATAGAACACTGAGTCAAAAAGGGGAGGGACGGGGGTAAAACACACATTCCGAACATTTCTTTTTAATGCTTTCCCAAAGCATCTGTTAACTGTTTACTTCCTCTTCGGTGGTGGCGATGGAGAAAGAAGAAAGTTGTTCCCCTCTCCAAGGAGATGATCCTCCTCAACAGAGGCACCTGTCTTTATTATGATTTTGCTCTGTTATTCTAAAGAAAGGTTTCTGTTTTTCGTTTTAGGAAGTGGGAAAAAAAGAAGTGGAGGTTGTTTTTAGCTGTTGAAGAGTGGTGAAGTTCAAGGAGGAACGGGTTGAAGCGGCGTCTGAGACGGAGTGGTTTTGTGCCAGAATCAGCGGTTTTTGTGTCTGAACGCGACTGAGCCGTGAGATGCATGTTTAGATCTGTAAATCTCTGTTGTTGATTTAGTGGATGTATAAATTAGCAAAAAACACAGACGGGTTGTGAAAATTTATACGATGCAAGGAAATGGAAGTTCCAGATTTTTGCTCTTGTCAATTAATTATAGACGATGAAGTGTCTCGTAACATCTTAATCGGTCTCAATTCAAAGACTGCTTTTCTGAAGAAGTCACATTCACTGCGTCTGTCGAGACGTGTTTATACTAGTTTAAAAAAAAAAAATTCAGTGTTTTGTTCAATTAAGCAGAGGACGTACCGTTGTGTGGCCGTTGTTTTGTTGGAGCCGGCCAGAATGATTATTTTTACGCAACAAACTAATTAAGACCGCGAGAAAATATTCATTTGCAAATGTGTGAAAAAGAAACGCAGAGAGGTAATTAAATTGCGGAACAAAATGTTCAACTACAATTAGACAAACTAGTGAAAGGCAAAGGCGAATTAAGGAAGCTAGTTTTTCGGCTCATCTTTATGAAGTAATGTTTATTCAATAAAATTCTGTTCAACCAGTCATTTTTTTATTACGAATAAAGATGAATTTCTCTTCGGAAGGATATAAATAAATTGTATACTGTTATTAAACCATTTTAATTAATAGGACAAAAGACATGAGTATATATAATCAAAAATCAAACAACATGAAATGGAAAAAAAAATAAAAATAAAAAAATGCTGAAATAAGCAATAATAATCGGTTGAAATTCAGGCCAGTTATCCATAATTCTTACAACATATTATAGATCAAGACTGCTCGGCAAGTAATTTTCTTTCTTCCTAAATGATGTATTTATGGTAAAATCCATTATATGTAAGAAACGGATAGTTATTATTAATATTTTATAGATTAAAGATTACTCCATATAATTAAGGTGTATTTATGTCAAAAATATACGATATGTATTTTTCAAAAAAAAAAAAAAAAATAATAACAACGAGATATTAAATTAACAATTTATATATTACAGGATATTTCCGAATGTAAGCCGACCCGTTTATAAACCGAAAGTGAATTTCCCCCCTCCAAAATTCAAATCTCGTATGGAGTAAAAATATATCCCATAAAAATATATAATATTTCATATGAAGTGGTAGTATAAGTTTTTAAACA
Source organism: Nephila pilipes (assembly GCA_019974015.1). Classification (NCBI taxonomy): domain Eukaryota; kingdom Metazoa; phylum Arthropoda; class Arachnida; order Araneae; family Nephilidae; genus Nephila; species Nephila pilipes. Next base: position 246,538 of record BMAW01048740.1, read on the forward strand.
GAGCTGCATCAGTAATTATATGGATGACAGCGAGAACGATGTAGTGTGTGGACATACATTCTAATATGGAAAGAATTGAAGTGATTATGATATGCATCCAGAGTGAAAGTGAATTGGAAGAATGATTCGGATCCTCGGATTCTAATACGGACTTTTAAGTATTCACATTATTTTTCCTATTCTTCCTGCATCAAGCTCTTGGATCCAAAAATATCTCCCCCCCAAGCATTCTTCTTCTTCTATTGGTATTTTTATGTGCGCGTTTTCAGTATTTTGTTACTTTTTCTAGTGTGTGTTTTGGTACTTTTCCGGGTGCAAAATTCGCCAACACCAGATATTTCGTTTGGGCGACGATTCAACAAACCCAGTAATATAAAAACTTTCGAAAGTAAAACAAACAATTTTCATGAAAAGAATGATCATCTCATTTAGAATAATATTTCTCATCAACTTAAGATATATAAATTAAAGAGATAAAGTGTGTTTTATCTGGCGATTTACGGCTTGTGTGCGGTTTACGGAAAAGTACCTGCGTGTTTTGCAAACTAACGGATCTGTACACAAGCTGACCCTCTCACCCTAAATGAACTTAAAAAGTAGAAAAATCCTCAGTTTATACGCGGGAATATACGGCACATATATTTGATGATAAACATAGAAAAGAAAAAAGACAGAATTAATACAATTCCATTTTAATGATTAAGGATTAATTTAATAACTAACTATAACATTTTCAAAATACTTGGCGAACGATTTTATTTGCAGCAATTTATTTATGCATACAAGTTTTAAATGTAATTAAAAAACTTATAAATGAATACATCAATTTATAAAGTTCCTACTCCTCAAATTCTTCAACTGTAGGGGGTCTAAGTAACGTTTTAAATTATTATTTGTTAAAAGATAATAATAATTATCGAAATGATAAGCATTTTTTTAAATTTAGTTATTTATACGAAAATTTTCAAACGATATACTTTTATACACACGCAAGATACTTAATCTTAATTATTAATTCTGATTTTGTGTTTAATTACATAAATAGGTGAAGGAAAAATGGAGAAATGGTACTTTTCCATTTCGCCTGCGCAAGCGATAAAGTCGCCAAAAATAATACAACAAATGAGAAACGGAAAATGTGTTTACTGTGTGTTGTCACCAATCAAGTTTGCATGGCGAGATTTACGTCGGCGAAATGAAAAAGTACCGGAGAAATTAATATTGGATGAAATAATATCCAAGAGTAAACTTATGGAAAATTATAAATGATACCAGACGAGGGAAAATATGAAAATATTAATGTCTGGATGAAAAAGCGCGATTGTTGGAAAATCATCAAATTTGCGTGTTTTTACGGAATACCGTAGACAAGACTTTGAAGAGCGCCGAATAAAACAATATGGAGAAAAAAAATTAAACCTGTTTTATAATATTTATTAACAGATTTGGTGATTTATCGCCAACAAATTTTTTTGTTGCCAAGGGTAAAGTTAAGTCGCATTCCACCCAAATGGGTGGAATGCAATTATATGATAGTTAAAATTCAAGAAATTTTATTAAACACGTCACGTATTTAACAAATTTTGTTTCGAGCAAACTATACTTATGTGAGAGATAAATTAAAAAAAGTAAAGAAAAGAAAAATTAGGTTGCAATGAAGATTGCAGTCGAAGATCCAATTTGCAATTTATTTAATGAAACAAACATTGCACGAACAAATCGTTTCTTAGATAAGGACTGTACATGACAATCTTACAATTTATTTCCTTTTGTTAGTATATATATCCATTTCTTGTAGCGGACAAAAGAATTTTACGAAACATTGGCTGAATGAAACATTACAGTTGGTTTTCGTTTCAAATGGTAAACAGAATATGAAAATACCAAAAGGAGAGAAAGAAGACCGACCTTGCTCCTGTGAATATGCTGATGCTGGTATTCGGAATCGAACTCCGGTTCAGAGAAGTAGCTGAGATCTTGATCGTAGGTACTGTAAACGCCTCCGCCGTTCACGTCTTGTTCGTAGATCCTCAGGACAGACCTGTCACGTATGTCCCTGCAAGGAGAAACAACCCAATTAAATTCATGTCAACGTACCTTTTACGACCATTTTCTTTCAAGGAAATATAAATAAAAGAAGTCTGCATATTTGTTGTGAATAATCCTTAGAAATGAAACGAAGAACAGCATAATACAAAATGATTTTTAAATTTCAAAGAAAATTACCACTCAAAAGTTATTAAAATTCTACTATTAGAAAGGACTGAAGTTCAAAAATAAAATGTTTCCGTGTGTTGTTAAAGAAACTAAACATTCTTAAAATACATTTCAAAGACTTAAACTAGACATTCTCTTCAGGGTAGAAAAATGATCAAACAGTAATGTATTATTCTTACCTCGCTTTCCTATAGAAAGCAGTATATTTTATTATATTGGGCATTTCTGTCAGAACCAATAAATTTTTCTGGTGTAAAATATAGTTACTATGTAACATATTAAAGGGCAAAATAGCACTTTTTAAAAAGAATGTTTAAAATTTTAAAGACGTAGTATTATGAAAGAACACATGTAAGGCAATTTCACGAATTTACATGAAAGTTACCCCATTTTTCTGTCTGAAAATGTGTTCATGTCTAGATCAGGCTCTTTGACGAAGACAGTCTCGAAATGTAAATGCTATTTATTCGGCTAACTTGGAAGAAAAAGATAAAACCCATAAGAATACAACTGGTGAAATTAGCAGTGCAATAATACAGAAATATTTCTCAAAAATAATATACACGACAACAAAATGAAACAATAATAATAAAATTGCACGTATTAAAGTACGATAGTAAATTAGACTAAAATTTATTTTTAGAATAGTAGGATACAAATTAGTCAAAATAAATTATTCTTACTGAAAAGAATTCTATGATATGAAAATCACACAAAAACAGAAATTTTTTTATATGTTAGTAGTTTAAAGATTCTACGATTATTATCTAAGCAAATTATTATTAAAACAATAAATGATTTGCAATGAAATTTTGGTTGTATTTATAATGTAGAGTTGTGAGGTTGAAAACTCAGACGCACGATTCTTTTATTTGAAAGCTACAAATGTATCTAACATGGAGACACATATGTATAAAAATAATTCACAGGATAATAACATTTTCCAATAGCCAAAAAAAAAAAAAGGGGGGGGGGGGCCCACTGTAATTTTAATCACAAATATATAAATTCGGAAATTTGTTTTTCATAGGAGGTCATTGTAGGTGATGATGTCTCTATAGTCTTTCTCTTAATCAATTTCAAACGATATTAGACAAGACATAAAATTACCGTATGAACTTTGAAGGGAAAAGCGATCAACACCAAACTTTTTCCTCAGATGCCATCACCAGATGACTGGATAGTTAATTCTTAAAACATTTCTTTAGGTGAAAATGCAATTTACACTAACCACTTGGCGCGCCTTAAAAATCGCTAAAATTGGTGAAAATCACAAGGGGTGCCACATCTAAAGCTATCATGGAGCACATTTGTAGAGAGAGTAACCACATTTGGCGAAATATAGCCAAACAATTACGTCACCAAGGATGGTTGGGTTGAACTGCATTTCCAACCTTTCTTTTTGATAATATTTTAACTTTTTTTTTTTCGCATTGATTTACATTTTTGTGATCTAAATTCCAAAGTTATATACTATTAAATATTATTTGCTTTATCAAATTTAAATATTGCCTCATTTAGATTCGAAAAATTAACAATCTAGTTAGTTAAGTTACTTTTAAATCTTAAATTGACAACAATTTTTTTAAAAGTCTTGTGTTGTGATATACATACAAGGCTGGGTGTGCGATTTCATATATGTCAAGTTTATTTACTTTTTTAAGATTCTAATGGAAACCTAACACCTAATCATATTATTTTTATAAGTATTCTTCCAATCGTTAATTGATTCTCAGCATTCATCCCCCCCCCTCAAAACTTAAGAATTTGAAAAAGGAAAATAATTATCTGTTTTGATTCTATAATACTAATACGCGGAATAAAACCATGTAAAAAGAAATAATTTATGATATAAGGAATATTTTTACTAATCTTAGTAGTTGAATTACAAGAAGGAACGCGTTTTTAATATCTTTGAACCATATACATAAAAATATAACAAATGCAGTCCCTTCTTGCGCTCGGGTTTGTTTCAACTACAATAAAAATAATTTAATTGAACAGTTATTATTAGATACAGAATGCAAATTCCATCCTGGAACATAACAACCAAGTGGAATATTCGCGATCTTATGTAAATGTAACACATTAGTTATAATTCCTGTTCATAGATGGCATTGCCTAGGGATTTTTGTAGTATAAATATAGTGTAATTTTTTTTTCTACTTAGACTGTGTATGCACATATACATCATATCTTGATGTATTTAATTTCAACGCGTAACCTTAACTTTTAGTAAATGGATATTTTCTTGTATGGATAAGCAAAACCATTATATTCGTATACGCTACCGCTCTTAGTACGATATTACGTTGATTAGACCATGTGTGTAATTCTACAAGCATAAATCAAGATAGCATATACTTAAAAAAAAAAATGTTTATATAAATGCATGGAAAACAATCGGGTTCTTTAAAAAAGAGGCGACGCGAACTTAATTTAAGACACTCGTGCATGAAAAATATAACATTCTTAAACAATGAGGCAAATTTTTATTAATTTTTTTTACATTATACTTTGCGACGTCTCCTTTTTAAGAGGAGCAATTATTTCAAATTAATTTTCCCCCAAAACAGATTTCAATCTCACTTAACATCTAAGAACAAAAATGTTTTTTACACAGCAAAAAAGGAGAGTAAAAAGCTAGGAACTCTGTAAGAAGTAAAATAAACACATGCTCATTTTTTAACATCATTTCCTTACTCAAACATTTCCTTTGGAAATAATTAACGCTGAGAATCCCTCTTTTTGTTTCTAAAGTTTCTTTTACTCATTAAGTGTCTCGGCTCTACTTTAATTAATATCTTTTCAGTTAATATAAGATTTTTTCTTACGTAATGATGGTGGCTTTTTTCCCTCCGCATCAAGAAGCCAATCTTTTCGCTTTTAATCCCTTTTTTGTTCACACACGTTACCCAAAATCAGCGTAATAAAACAGCAAATTTCGCGGGAAAATGAAGTAAAACTTTACACAGATTTGCAAAACAGATAATCTAGAATAGAATGCTCTTACTTTTGATGATTTCCGAAAATATATGTAAAATTTTTTTATTTGATATACATAATTACTATTATTCAAAAATAATTCCCTTACCAAGCTATTTAATTTACAATATTAAAACATCACGGTATAATTTTTTTTTCTTTGTATATCTTTAGAATTAGGTTAAAACAGATATGCCTATCAGGTACATTCATTATTGTTCTTTTGATTAAAACTGTTTAGTATGGTGTCAAGAAACTGTTTGAATAAATATTGAACAATTATTTGCAGAAAATGGCGCAAATAATTTTCAGAGCTAAATGATAGGAATCTATCCGTTTATGATAATGCTTTTTTTATATTTATGAAATCATTAAGAATGCTGTTTGATTGTTTATTAATGTCGCGCGAGAAGCAAACAGAAGGCTATTGGCGACGAATCTCGTAATTTTGAACGCCGTTCGAGTGACAAGGAAGACCCTGTTTCGGCACTTTCTTCTCCAAACTTCCACTCCGCGCAACCGAGAGGACTTGGAGCCTCGAACGATTTAACGTGCATCAGCTTCACTACACAACGAATCTATCAGAACTCGAGCCCACTAAAACAACGTTGGCAGCTTGTTAAGAATGCATGCAATACTTTGTAAGAAAAAATTTATCTCAAATTGCACAGTTTATTTTGGACCTTTAAATACGAGATGCAATGCATGATTGTGCAACAAAATGTTTCACACTAAAATATTACTAATACAGGCAGTAATCTTGCATAGTAAAACTTCATTGTTATAATCCTATTTTAGAACACGCCTTCGCGATGGAAAATCCTATTTTCCATCGCGAAGGATGGAAAATCCTATTTTCCATAGGATTCCATGGATTTATCCTATTTTCCATAGGATTCCATGGAAGGATTCCATGGATTTATGAAAATAAAACAGCGCTACAACACGCTACAAGTATGGTTGCATTAAATTAGGCTCTAATTGGAATGCATTACATAGGTTGCCAATGGGGCGCATCTATTGTGCGTTTTGGCGCCATTTTCTTTTTTGTTGCCAAGGTGTGGAAAAACAGGATACAACCAACTTCGAATACATATGCATTCTTAAATCACTTTGTAATATTGTAACCCTCTAAATTTCATACACCAATGGAATCTGAATTAGCGTAGTAACGACTTTGCGTTTGAGAACGCACTATTGGCACGATTTGACGTCATTTTGTTTTCCGCCACCAAGGGACTAAAATAACTCTTAAAGCTGAATTCACATCAAAGGTGCAAAGTTCAAATTGTTTGGTTGGGTTTTTTTTACGTTAAAGCAAACGAGGGTAATTAATGACGGACCTCATAATTTTGAGCCTTAGTCAAGTAACGAGAACGACACCTGAGCTGGCACCTCATTTCCAAACTTCCACGCCATACCAACGGGAGGACTTTGGTTTCCGAAAGATTTAACGTACATCAGCCCTGGCTACACGGTGGGTCTTTATCAGACTCGAACCCACGACTCGACGAAAACCGCCGGTCGCGACCATGACTACTAGGTTACAGCGGCTATAAAAAGTTCAAAAGGAAAGCAAGAGAAATTCATTCTCTAATTCAGCGGTTACTAACCTTCCTGAGTCTGTGCGCCCTCAGCTGGCTCGGTTCTTTTCCGCGTACTCCGACCAAGAATCCTCCAACCCACATCTCCCCACATGATCGGTTCCATCTATAACAGCTTCCGGAAATTTCTCCAAAAATGGAGCAAGTTGAATTAAATTAAATTATATATTTTTTACTATATTAAGAAGTAACACGAAGGATATTGTCGACGTAATTTTGAGCCCTTATCAAGTGATGGGACGACATCTGAACGGGAACTTCCATCTCAAAACTTCCACACCATGCCAACTTTGAACCACGACAGATTAAACGTGCACCAGCCTCGGTTACACGGCGGGTTTTTAATGCCACCAGGACTCGAACCCACGACTGAACGAAAACCACGACCACTAGACTACCGCGGCCACTTTTATTTTTGAAGTGAACAAACAAAAGGCCTTTGAAATTTTGAAATTTTTTTTTCAAAATTGTTATTAATGTTAGAGAGGTCACAATATTACAACTGATAATTTGAATAAAAACCTCAAGCTCCTTTTTAAAATTCTTCTCGAGATTTTAAAATTATTATTATTTTGCTATGTGGCTGCCATAACGGTTTTCTCACGTATCCTTTGAGATAAGCATACCATTGAATCACTGTTCTACTTAAACCAATTGGAACAAATGTGTTTGGCATTCAAGACGTTGCATGCTGTCTGTGGATTCAATTTTATTGACAGTGACAGACTAGGAAAGCGAACAAGCCAGTACCTTATTAAATCAATCGTATGTTGTCAATTCATAAATTTTGCTGTAATTCAAATGACCTTTCTTTTCGATTTTTTTTTCTCTTTTACTCGGAAATATTAACTCCTGCAGCGGGAAGGGAGGAGAACGCACATCGATTGTTTCGAATTATACGTACAGAGGCAATGACGAACTTCAGCCTTTTCCAAGATCGAGAAATTAATCACGCGCACTAAATAAGGGAAGCGAGGAGTCGGAATACATTTCAGTAAATAACAAAGATATTTCTCCAACGAAAAAACTGAAAATAGCATCCATTACATTTAAATGTTTCCAGTTCGTGAAATGCTGAAGTGGCATTCATTTCATAATAATCTTCTATTGCTGTTCGCATTATTGGTTTTCTGAGTAATCTGTGCATTTTTTTTTTCATTTTTTTTTTTTGAAATACGTTTGCAACAAGATAATCATTTTAAAAAATAAAAAAAAAAAACGTTTTTTATGCGCATTTATTGTTTTATTATATATCATTTTAAAGTTTATTCCACTAAAATGCATGCTGAGCGCAATTTATTTTCTAAAGTTTATCGATTTTTCCCCCAATTTATCACCGCATTTCCCCCCGAATCCAATAATAAACTAACAAAGAAACTCGTATTTACATTTCATTCCAATTGATTTACGCCGTTAGTGCTAAACACTTTTTTCATTTGCGGATTTCTAAATTTTAATCTCAGAATAATAGGACTTCCGTTGTTGATTTAATAGTTATTTTTAACAGAATTTTGAATAATCATTTGTAAATTCTTTTCAGCCCAGACCAAATTTCTTACCGAATTTTTTCATTTGGTCAATCCCGCTTCAGAGATGTGTACCAACAGAGTCGACATTTCCCCAAGGCAAAATGCACCTTGGTGTGGGGATCGATAGCTGTTGACAAACGGAAGGCTGCCGAGCAAGAAGCCATAAATAAGCGGCACGTCAGGAATGTGAAAAATGAGGGGAAATGCAAACACTTGGCGGGTTTCGCGAGGGCGGGGAACGTGGTCAAAATGTAGAAAGATGACGCCGTTCCCCACGTAAATTCCGGGATGGATTATGCTTTTCCGGGTATTGCTGTCGAGATGAGAGACTGACAGTTGCGGTTTAAATCGGATTATTAATCGTTGTGTATTTTTCGGGTTATGAAAAATGCTTTCATTCATCTTATAATTGTGGCCGGGGTAGCCTAGTGAGTCGTGAGTTCCGAGTCTTGATGCCACTTAAGACCCACCGTGTAGCTCAGGCTGATGCCCGTTAAATCTGTCGAGGTCCAAAGTCCTCCCATTGGAGTGGAAGTCAGGAAAGGAAGATGACAGTAGGTGTTGGTCTCGTCAACTTGAACGAGGTTCAAAATTATGAGGTCCGTCGCCAATAGCCCTCGTGTTGCTTCTAGTGCGACGTTAATAAAACCAAACCAATCATCTAATAATTAAAATTCCTGTATTCTCCCCCACCATGCAGAATATAGATTTGCTAAGCATTGTAAAAAAGTATAACAAAAGGACTCTACGCACAATAGGTCCAAATTGAACAAATACCCAAATCTGCTGATAATAGACGATGGTACAGTGGCGAGGCATGGATTGCTGCCACCTGGAACAAACCCTAAGTTTGCAGCCCCTTATAGAAATAAAAAAAAAAAAAAAAAAAAAAAAAATATCACGCATGCATCGCGCGCGCGTAAAATCAAATTAGATTTAATACGTAAAAACGAATAAGTAACATTCTACGTGGGAAAACCGCAAAGTAATTAAAAAGTATAATAATAATAATAATAATAATAATAAAAAAAAAACACTGTTACCTTAACACTTCTATATAATCGATGAATCGTATAAAACAAATCGACTTGGCTTTTCTATAACTTACAAATTTAGGTAGACCTGAAACTTAGTCGAAGTACAAAGTATAAATAATCAATATCAACGATGCACCTCTCTCTTTTACATAAAGAAAAAAAAAATTGAAGAAATTAAATGTCACCTGCTTACCACCACGTGCATGAGTTGCTCAAGGATAATAACACAATAATTCAAAAATCAAAACGGACACACAAATTGTCTTTGTTGCGTGGCAACAGTTGATAGCGGCCGCCACTCCGTTTCGAAATTCAAGTAGCGAAACTTATTTCTTTATTTTGAAAGCAATATTTGAATGCAACCTTTACTCAACTTCACATAAATGGAAAAAAAAAAAAAAAAAAAAAAAAAAAAATTTTTTCAAATCTTACTACTCTATTCTAAATCACTTCCACTTATTCAATTGCTTAAAAATTCTGCATCAGTATCAATGTCGAAGACAATGTAGTTATCTGACCTAATGACCATGGACTGATGCTGCAGACAGAATAAGCCAGCTCAGTCACTCCCATATCTGTGCTGGCCCTGGGCCATGCCCCCCCCCCCCGCCCCCCCCCCCCGTTACACCACTGAGAGGGTGATTCAAAAAGTACTCGTATTAGGAATGGGGTATGTCACTGTAGTATAATCCAATGTATGACGTATCAATTTTTTTTCATAGTATTCATTAATCGGAATAATATCTACTGTAAACGTAAGGAATCTTACAACAATTCCATAGCTACTGCTGGATTTGGCTGCACGTCTTGTTTATACGTCGTCTTTCACGTACTTAACAAATTTAAAATTGTTATGAACTATAGTGTTCCATAAACTATTATGTTCAATATAAATTTCATATTAAATCATATGAACTGATCATTTTTCCTTTTTCTAGGAAGTCTATGCTTCCGTCGCATGTCAAAATTTCGCTGTCATCACTTTTCTGCGAATCTGCTTCAAAGGAGTCAGGGACTCCGGCTCCTAGCCCTGCCGAGCGCACAATCTATTCTTTGCTAAAGTTTCCCGATTATTTGATAATTTACCTAATGGGAGCACAACTCTATTGCCCGTTTCGTAATTACACAACCAACGCAGAAAAGCCACCGTAATCCTTTTTAATCCCTTCCGCAGACGCAAATTGGGAAGGAATGCATTGCAAAATACGAGGGTCGCTCAATATGTCCTGAGAAATTCCAAGAGACGATGCTCGCAGCATAGAAAATGGTTTATTTTTAGTAAGCATCATGACTCAATGGACAGCTTTCTAACTCTCAGTGACATCATGACGCCTTTCGCACCTCAAAAATCCTTCGTTATAACTTTTCCGCCCTATGAGACCTTTTTTTCTTTGGAAAAGACTCACCGGAAGCAACCCAACGGTTTGATTTGTGCTTGATTTCGAGGGCATAATAATGAATCAAGGTCTCATCGACGGTGACAACTCGATTTGGCAGCAATTCATTTTCGATTTGGCAGCAAATGGCTACCAAATCAAAACTAACTTAATAATGAATATCAAAATTGTTTCGGCTCCGTTTAACAGATGGCAGCACGCAATGGTAACAACAATTTACTTTAATGATGCCATTTGTCTTCAAATACGAATAATTTTGATCCAGTCTCGTAATATTAAACTTGAATACAACATTTATTTATAGCGACAATAAGTTTGATATTTATAAAATTTTGTAAAATAAAAATATACATCTTTTTGTTTCCAGGAAAATTGATTAGTTTCACAGTTTTACACTTGGTTAAAATTTACAAGCATTATTTCTTTACTTTTGAAAGTGGTTTAAGTCCAATTATAGGCATAAAAAAGAACGTAATATTTTAAAAAATATGTTTTTTATGCTTGGGTTAGCAAGTTATACAACACTTTAATAAAACAAAAACATTATATTATCATATTGTCAGTAGCTAATATATTTAAATTTATTAAAACGCAAATCCTTAAATATCTCTATTTTAAACTAAATGGACTTAGACCATTTTCACAATAAATGGCTGAAAATATGTTTGGAGGAACTCAAACAAGGGACTTGCTCGAAGACACAATTCATTAACTATAGAGAAATCTTTTAAGTCAATAATAAACAGAAACGAGAATAGCATCCAACGTAATATGAGTAAAAGCTTAAGAGGTTGTTAGTACCCTTCCAGGACTCGTATGCAATTAGTATTATAAACGGAACTACGAGTTTGTTTCCCTTCTCAATCCCCTCATTTTTCGACATTCTATTGATGATTTTAATGATGGATAACCAAACAATAGGACGGAATTTTGTACAAGACGACGTTAAGATGTCAGCAATATTTCTAAAGCTTTTAGATCAAAGTTACAATGAGATGGCTTTCGGATTCATTAAACAACAAACATTATTACGGAAATGTTAAAAAAGTTCTTTAAAAAAAATATACCATGGTAGTCATTGTTATTTGTATTAAATAAGTAACTTCTTGAACAAAGACTTCTAAAAAGAATACTAGTTATGAAACAGAACTTATTTTTGATGATACTTCTAGACCTTTTACTCGCTTCAACATTTTGTGTCCCCGTTATCTTAATCATCTTGTGCAGCCTACTCACCGCGGAGCCCACCAGGTGACGTCATGATCAAACTGACATAATGACGATCATAGCACGTCGTATGTTTCCTAGTTTAGTGTGATGAATGTACTATTTTACGCGCGTGATGCATTCTCCCCATGTGATTAATACTACGATTATTATTCGAGCAAACCTTCCCAGAATTCGACTCACCACAGCTTTGGAATCGGAGAGGGGAAAAAAAAAAAAAAAAGGGTTTGCTTTTTTTTTTTATTTTTTTATTCACTTTATTATTGTGGCTACAATTGAAATAAAAAAAAAATCGAAATTTCATGAAAATAAGATGAAGTATCGTGTAACTAATTAATATTCTAGAAATTTACTTTAAGGACATGGATTTTTTGATTGTTTTTGATGTCGCACTTAGAAGCAACACGAGGGCTATTGGTGCTGGGCCTCTTGATTTTGAGCCTCGGTCAAGTGACGAAGACAACACCGGAACTGGCACCTCCCTCTCCAAACTTGAGAGGACTTGGGACCTTGACTGTTTTACCATCCATCAGCCAGCGACACGGCGGATTTTCAGTCGCAATAGGACTCGAATTTAATACTTTATGGAAACAACGCCAGCCGCAAGTTCACGACTAGAACCACTAGACAATCGCGGGAGCTTTAGGAGATAAAAGACCCACGTTTGCCTTAATTTTAAATGGAAATTACTTTGAAAGGGCTGGCAATAAAATGAATAAAAAAATGTTTTTGAGTTCCCGCCCGATAATTGTCTAAGAGGGCTTAGGGAAAATCTGAACCCCAACAACAGAACCTATAGATAGGGATAGAATAAAGTTTTTTTTAAAGGTGAACAGTTCTTTTCTGTTTCATTACTTTAAAAAGAATCGTTCTTTTTTTAAATTTAAAATTTTGATATTACAATAACAAACATAAACAATTAAATAATTTCTATATGTTATGCATAATAAAAATCATAAATTATTTTAAGAGTAATAAATACGAGCAATTAATATATTTTTTCCCTACCTCTGAAAACAACCATTGGAATGGAAACAAGTCTAACGACTTTACTATGGATCAACGTTTATGTTATTTCAGTGTTCATAAAAAAGTCAAGCGGTTGGCTAATTGAGGCGTGTCATCCGGGGTGAAAAAATTAGAATTTCAAAATGTCTTCATAACTAATTCATAAATGCGTTAATTTGCATACCATTTAAAATTAATATCACTCGTTTTATTTATGACATACAATAGTTTTATTCAAATGTTATTTTCAAGAACTTAAAAAAAAAAAAAAAAAAAAAAAAAAAATCGCGAATGCCTTCATTTGATCCGATAACACAATTATAGCTCCTAAATCTAAAATAAAATAGCGTAAATACACACGAGAAAAATAATTGCATAGTTTTTTGAGATAGTGTGATCCAAACATTCGATCTGAAATATTTCATAAAAAGTTCAAGCAAAACTATACATTAATGTCAGAATAATGTGAATGCGTATGGATCATCCGCCGATGAAGGAGAGAAGCAATACGAAAGCTCTGTATGAATGACATGCATACTGACCATACGAAATGATCTAGATGAACACATATATGAATGGAATGAATTGCCCCAAAAAGAAAAGATCGGGAGAGTCGAGGGGGAAAACAACGCGAGGAACTGATTCCCATGATTTGATTTCGAAAGGGAAAATGAACAGGAAGAACAAATTTTCAAGGAAATGGAGAGCAGGACGTTCCCGTTCTTTTAAAAGAACATGTTGTTCTTTTGTTCCCTAAGCCTAACTGACCATTCCAACGCCTGCAGACAAAGTATAATTTGCCTACCTGAGGTCTTCGAGCTCGTAGAACATGTCCTTGGCAGGGTCGTGGATGTAGACCCGGATGTGGGGTGAGTCGAGATACTCCATGGTCAATTGCTTGGGAAATGAACGCACGAAGAGAGCCCGCACAGTGTCCATCGAAGTGATTTCGTTCGGCAACAGCGCCCTCTTAGTCTCGCTTTGGTACTGCAAAAATACGAGACCTGAAAAACACAAATACAGATTATTAATCATCTTTGTAAGTGAAAAGATTAGATTCAAAAGCATTTCAGTAAAAAATATAATTAGATTGAAAAGGTTATCGAATATTAAGAAAGCATAGCTCCAAAAGGCCCGTAATTTCGCTTTAGAACAAGTTCAGGTGCCTGAGTATAAAGTTCCATCGACCAGTCTTATCCGACCAATCCGATCGTTGGCGAAATTCATGTCATACTTATGCCAATAATTTCCTAATGACATTAATTTAAATATTATTTAACGATATTTTTCTGGTTTGGGGAAAACATTCGACGGGATTTTGCACATAATAGATAATGAGAAGCGACCACAGTAGGAAGGCGATTAGACACAATATACTTATTCATTAATAAAATTAATTTGGTAGCATTAGCACGGCATGAACAGAAACAGTAAGGACAAATATTTTTTTACGTTATTCAAACATGATGACCTAACAACAGCAATTAATAGACAACAATATAAATGTTAGAAGAATAATCAAAATTCTACATAATTAGAGCTTTTTCGCGAGTAATTAATAATTTATTCATTCACTCGACAAGGTAAAAAGTTAATAGAAATCCATTCTTAATGAAATACAACAGTTATAAATGTACCGCTTCATTATTTCAGATTAATCACACGCATACAAGC
>BMAW01048740.1:261225-311555 GCA_019974015.1 Nephila pilipes
AAAAATAAATTATTATAATAGTAACTCGAAAAATTGCTTTATTTGGAAGTTTTGAAAAGAAATTTACAACGTAAAATTAATTAATACAGATACAATTACAGCCTCCAAATTAATTCAAACAAATGCTGTTTTTTTAATAAATTGAATATTTAGTAAGTTTATCATTAATAATTCAAAATTTTAACAAAATAATTAATTAAATTTTATTATTAATGGAGAATATTTCAAGACACGACACCGTTAATTAAAATGCAGTCTAATTATAAAGAGAGAAACATTTTTCAATCTAATTATAAACATTATTAATCTCAGCTAAAAGTTATTCAATTTAATCCAATTATACACAGAATATTTTCAAAGTTCTTTCCCCCCCAAATTTTCTGCGATTACTTGCAAATCCATTTCTCCCATCATTTCAATTCTTCTCCTTTTTCTTTCCTTTTTTCACACAACAGATGATAAAATGTTAAATGAAGTTCCTTTTACAAATGGAAATAGACATACATTTAAGAAATCACCTTGTAAAAGTTTTTCATCTAAGAAATCTAAACTTATTTTTTCCCATTACCAGTATAGTACGTTTAAAAAATGATACTTACAAAACTAAGGGGTAATTACAAAATATTTTGAAAAGTTTGAAATTGTGTTATGTTGTGCATGTCTTATTTTTCAGTGGAATGCAAAGTATTAAAAAATCTCTTTGAAGGCATAAATTGGAAAAAAAAAAAAAAAAAAAAAAAAAAAAAAAAAAAGACATTTTCTTAAACAAAATCGAGGTTTTTTCAGGTGTCTTCAGAAAACCTTTCACTGTATAATCCCAAGTTAAATGACAGAAAATGACAAATCAGAGAATATAAAGAACACGGTAAAAACGTCGATTTCACAAAACAGGCCATACTTTTTCTTATAAATATTAGAAAAGCGAGCTGTCGAGAGAAATGTAACTGAAACAATTGCAATACATAAAAGTTGATTTTTTTTCACACTTAAGGAAAAACGAAAAAATGTTATTCTTATATAATGGAAAAAATTGCCATTTAATCGATCTCTGAAATTTCAAAAGCTACTTAAAATAAAAAAAAAATTAAATACAATTTTTTGTAAAACATGCATGCATTAATGCTTTCTTTTCATTACTTTATTAATGCTTCAAAATAGTTATATCTTGATATTATGCGTGTCTACGTACGTGGGGAGGGGAAAAAACGATTTGGAACCCAAGCATTCAAATCGAGAATAATAAATCTAAATATGCAATTGAATAAAATTAATGCAATATTTAATCAATCCCAGGAATCTAAAATTTATACGTTCTCTAAATCTCTATTCAAAAGAATGTTCGTAAACTCCAGGAAAATAGAAAGGTAAACAAACCTAGTAAAAAATTAAAAGATCTCTCGATCTGGCCGGGATACGGCATTTAGGAAAACCTTCAAAACCAGATTAAATTTTGAAGTCTTTTCTAATCCACTCTAATTGAGAACTAATTAAGCGCCAAAAATGCTGAGTACTCATTCGCCAAAGAGAATTAAATGACAGATAAATTTTCCCCGTCGCCGCCTGAATTATGACTCCGGAGGAGAAGAATGAATGGCGCTCTCTGATGTCCCGAAATGTTAAATGAACTCAATTTCCTCCCTTCGGTCCACATTCCTCAGTGAAGTGATTGTTTAAGATTCATGAATTAAAGATTCTTCGGTACACCCCCGACAGAAGTTTTAAGCTCTGATTGTAATTAGGAATTAAATGGATCCTTCCATTTCAAATGCGTAATGAGGGTTCCTAGGGATATGAAAAAATACACGGTGTCTCATTCAAAAGGGGAACATTCACAAACAATTGTCAAAAATCGATAATTAACGTTGCAATTATTTTCCTCCCTTAAATCGGCGACCTAAAGTCTATATTTTACGATGAAAGTAGGAGGCGAATCCGGGCATGCGAATATCGTTATTGGGCGAAAATAAAAAATGCATATGTTGCTTGTGCATATGGTAGAATGCAACGAGGAGGAGTCTCAGTTTTTAAATCGCATTTTTGTTCTCTGATGAAGCTATATTTTATGTGGAAGAATAGCATAATGCACGAATAAGGGCTTGGAAAATCCCCATCATTTGATGGAGTTTATTGGTGACAGCCCAAAAGTGAATGTTTGGTACGAATGTTACACGAACAGATTATTAGTCCACTCTTTTTCCGTTGAAAAATCAGCAATGGGAAAAGTTTATTTCGAAATGTTGGAACTCTTTTACACATAGAGCTTGGCTCAAAACTGACCATCACCTGGATAGTCTCCGTGCCATCAAGAGATTCAATGTAGAAGTGTATTAATTTCTAAATTAAATTTAGTGAGGTAACTCTATCGCATTATGTTTCTACTTATTTTATTTACAAGTTTATTATTTCGTGCACTGACACTTTCAAATAAGTAATTCTTGTACGAGATGCCTTGTATATTTCATTGCTTTTTTGCTAAGTAACACGGTGATCAGCTAATCTTAAAAATACTAGCAAATTAATTATACGTTTATCTTCTCATTTCGCGATGATCATATATCAATATTCAGATAAAATAAAAACCTTTGGTACAAGTAGGCGAAACTGATGGCCCACACTCAAATATTTCTGCGTCCAAAGTGACCAACGCAATAAAAGATTGAGAAGTATTTAAAGTCCAGATAAAACTTTCGCTGCTTAATTACTAAGATTTTCTGAAAGCAATGGATCACTCCATTCACCCAAAGCCTATTCAGGTTTGAAGGCAAGATTAGTCAGCTGGAAATGAACAAATGTTTCTTTGGCATGTTTGAAAATACTCGAACATCAAATGAAAATTAGCTACATATTTGGAACGATGCCACTAGTTAAGAGTAAGAAGAGCTAATTTTTAAGGTGTAAGTACGATACATTATTTTCAAAATTAATTTAGAAATAAATGATTGTAAACAGCAATGCACAATCCATTTATTGAACGCAACATTGCCTTATCAGAATAAGCCCATGTTAGAATTACGTTATTGGACGAAATCAAACTAACTAACTTGTTATTTTTGCAAAATATTAGTTTTATATTGATGTACATGAATGGTAAGAATGAAATCTTAAAGACTTTTACTTTCAGCTGACAGGATATTCAGTCACAATAATGTGTTAAGGGTTTTTAATCGTTATCCATGTGTGCGAAACAATATCATTTTTCAAACTAATATAACTTACCAATGAAACAAAGCAGAAACTTGAACTTTTACCACATAAGATTCATATATGTTACATGATTTATCATATTTACATGTAATTTTAAAGAAATATTAAAAAGATGTAAAATATAAATTGAACCCTTTTATCCAAAAATTACGAAAATCAGTATTTTACTGTGCGCAGGATTTTGCAGCACAACGTTGATAAAAAATTTACAAAAGTAATGTTATTTAGTGGATAGATGTTCGGTTTTGAAGTGATAACGTACTTTTTGAACAATTCCAATTAAAATTCACACAATTTTTTTTCTTCTTGTTAATAATTTGTCTAAAAATTGATGTATAAGTCACAAAGAACCTTATTTTGAACATGTGTACGAAATTTCAAATTTATATGATTTCTGAAAAATCCTGCACGAGTTAAAAATTTTATGTTTGAGAAAAATAAAGTTAAAGCTGAAAAATAACAAAACTAATTAAATAAGGCTTATTTTTTTCTCGATAACTCTGGAAGTTTTGTTAATATTCTTAAGCCTTTGTCAACAAAATATAAAGAAAAGATGATATTAACATCTTTTTTATTCCTTAAAAAAAAAAAAAAAAAAAAAATCGAAATTTTGGAAGTTAAACATCCTTAGACTACTTAACTACACAAAAAGCGTTCGACTAGATTACAAAAGCTTGTACTAGTAAAGATAAGAGAATGGTTCCTGCAGTATAAGATTAGAGAATTCTAACATTCTTTAACTAACTTCGTAAGTTAATTATTTTCATTGTGATATTTATTCACGCACACGGGAAGCCACAAAAGCTCATCGAAATTGAAATCAAAATCGATTTTTTAAAACAAAGGAGAGTTCTTTCGTCTCAGCTGTACCAACCGTATTTTGATTTAAAAACTGATTTCGAGCTTCGGCGCAGATCGAATGCAATTCTCCTGCGACAACATTTTACAACTGAAATTGCAATTCGACTGGAAACAAAAGCGCTCGCCAACAAAAAAGTTGAAAAATCTAGTTTCGACCCCTATGCAACACTTTGCCCCGCAGTAACTCGGGTTGCGCTGGAATTGATTTCAGCATTCAATTGGTCTGCGTACAACTATTACTTTCCCACCCTTCCCTGAAATAAAAGGCAGATATTTTTTTTCACATTATTCCTTTTTTTTAACGCATGAAATGGACATTTCTTTTCTTTCATTACGCAACTAAATACAAAGAGTTCCTGGAGCTTTTCATTTTCTCTTTGCCGCTAGATGTACTTCATTAATTCCTTTTTTTTGAGGGGGAGGGGTGAGGAATAGAAGCGAGGGAAAAATACGTATAAAATAAAGCAAGCAAATTCGAAGATTAC
Organism: Nephila pilipes; assembly: GCA_019974015.1. NCBI lineage: Eukaryota > Metazoa > Arthropoda > Arachnida > Araneae > Nephilidae > Nephila > Nephila pilipes. Next base: position 265,776 of record BMAW01048740.1, read on the forward strand.
AAAGAACTTGCTATAATGTACGATGGGATGAGGGGAGGGATCACTGCAATAATGAAAAGCATGTTTACTGAAACTTTTTATTTGCTAGAAAACACCCATTATTATCAAGATCGTTTTTAACCTTTAGCAGATAAAAATCATAAGCTTTGGGATATTTCGGACATAAGCGTTAATAATTTGTGTATATGCCGTATAATGAAATATTCAACAAAAAAGTATTCGAGTCTCCTCCGCGGTGATTTCGTAACGATTTCCTATTTTTTTCTCCCTTTCAACTAACTTTTAGGACTACTCTATAAAACTCTAATTCGATTTGACAACCTCACCTTGTGAAGGAACCGTAACTTATGTAAATCAACATTGCGATGTACACACAGAAGTATCAATAAATTACCTAATTAGCAATAATAATAAAAAAAACCCGTCAAGATGATATCCGTGCCATTAGAGGTGGACACATTAGCTGGAAGGATTGAGGAAACAAAACATTATGAGTTACATGTTGAAAGTAGTATGTTATTATCTAGTATAGTTTTAAAGTTATTAAAGTTCTTAAGTTGCAAAGATAATTTATACATGGACACTCTGTATAGTGAATAAGAAATAATCATATAAGAGATGTTAGAGAATCCACTAGGGTGAGTGAAAGCAGGTTTATGGTGCAAGGGCCATGTTTGGCTATGCAGCGACAAACACTATGTAACTGATCTAAACGTTAGAAAGAAGGGAAAAAATGGTGGACAAGAAGAAGGGTCGGAAATAGAGTAGGATCGCAAGGGTGTCCCGGGTAAGCGTCGCTCGTGTTCGCCAAAGACAGTGAACCCCATGAGAAAGAAAAAGATCACTAGGGAGCCTCGAGGTCATGATTCCCGTATCTATCTAAAGAAGGTGAACCCCTGGGAGGGAAGGATGAGCCAGAGTGACTGATGATATTAGCGTGATTACAGATAGGAAGAAGATTAGCGAGAGAGAGATGTGCACACGACATTGTTGCGAGGAGATATTACAAGATCTGATTTTTTTTTAGTTTTAGTTTTAATTAACGTCGCACTAGATGCAACACGAGGGCTATTGGCGACGGACCCCGCAATTTTGAACCATGGTCAAGTGATGAGAACGACACCTGAGCTGGCATCCCCCTCTCTTAACATCCACACCACTCCAATGGGAGGATTTTGGGCCCCGTCAGATTTAACGTGCATCAGCCCCGGCTATACGGCGAGTCTTTAGCGGTCAAGGATCGAACCCGCGACTGAACGAAAACCGCCAACCATGAATCCGAAGCCTTGACCACTAGGCTACCGAGGCCACCATGATCATCTGAGAACTAATATACAGAGCGAACAAAGAGTCATTTACCATTTAAAAATGAAAAAACTTTTTTACTATGAATAATATACAAACATTTGTTTCAGATTTTTGTGACGTTGGGCTTTTCACGATTTTTTCTTCACTGACCCCAGGGACTTCTATCGAGTTTAATTGAATAAAATTACAATTTCTCCCCATCCAAAATATGAAACACGATAAGATAAATTAGATGAAGACAGAAGTGAAGTGATTTAAATATAATGATATATAAATGAGATGCATTTAATGTAAAACGAGAAGAGAGATAGAGGATAAGGACTGGCAACCCGAGCATTGTTACTGAGTTCAAAGTTATTCTGTTAGTTTTGCGAATTGAATATCACTACTACTATAATCTACGTTGTTACTATCAAAGTAGTCTTGAAATCAACAGCGAGTGGATTGGTAAGAGATTTCCTATTTCAATCATAAATTAAGAGAAAACTCTGGAGAGAGTGACCTTTTCTGCATTGATAATAAACAATTTCGCTTGTTTAGTCTCGTGTTTCCTCAATTTACGTTTTGTCACTTAGGTTTAATATATTAAATTGAAACATGGCGCATGAGCCGAATAATGATGGGCGAAAGCTACACTTTTAAAATACAGAAATTAATTACGGATAAATTGACGATTGAATAACTTGTAAAACTAATTTATATTTTTATTTTGAAATATCACAGCTCCAATTTCTTACTCGGAGAGAGGATTTGTGAACAGACAAAATACTCTATTCTGGGGAACTGAAAATCCCAGAGACATTCATTAATGGGAGCTATATCCTCTCCAAGTCACGGTTTGGAGCAGAAATACATCAGAAAGTACATACACGGTCACGATTACTGGCGAAATATATCGCCAAATACGAAGAAATTTTGTGTTTTTCTGCCGTAGAGAACACACTTGGATTATGGCGCAGCAAGATGGGGCAACTGCTCTCTCAGCTCGAGACTTTATGCAGCTGTTAAGGCAAATTTTCAGAAATTCGGAGTTTCATTGGCCGTCAAGTTCTCCCGATTTGTTGGTCCCAGATATCTTTTTAAGGGATGTTTGAAATAGCGAGTGTTTGTTAATTAGCCCCGAACTCATGCAGAGCTGAAAGACAATAATCGTCAGGAAATTCGAATGATAAAAAAAATATCATTTTGCTAGCAGTTAGAGAGAGTGCAATAGAAAGAGATCGCCTATAAGAAGGGGAAAACGGAGGTCATTTAAGAGATGTTATCTTTCAATTTTCAGCCATTTAAATCTCCAAGACGTTTACATCATAATGTTTCTTTGATTATGAAGCGTGTTAGTAACTATTCCTAAATTATAGTAAGGTTTTAATTTAGATTACGAAGAATAAAAACATTTTAAAGATTTGCTCGAAGGGACTATTTTTTGAGTTGCTGTTGGTGTAACCATACCATCCTTATGGATATTTGGTTATACTAACAGCAAGCTTTGAGGATGCCTTCGTGCAATGTTAAATAATAGGACCTGAAATTAGAGCATTTTTTCCAGTAATAAAACATTCTAACATTAAAATTACATTCCGACTTCGTCCTCCATTAAGTTACGGTATGTTTTACAATATTACTCATTTGTGTGTGAATCAATCCATTTTTTCAGGTGTAAAATGTATTCCATTTCGTCTCCTATACCGTAACGCTTAACGGGTTTTAAACATGTATTCGCGGGAAAAATTAGGTATTTTTAAAATTTTCCTAAATTTTTATGAATACTGTATTATAAAAGGATGTGTGTGTTACAATGTCACAAAGTTATATAGAAATTGGAGCAATTTTCTGCTAGGAATGTGTTCGAAGTTTCGATCGCGTTCTTTGACATTAGACGAAGACGACTTACGAGAGTTCTCACAACTAGTTTAATTTAAAAGAAATGTTTGTAACAGTTAATCATATACATAAATCATAGCAATACAGCAAAGTTTCATATCTCATCAAGTACATTGATTTCTCTCAAAAAAGCAAAGCACCGAAGTGTACGTTCCTTTCTATCTAAATAAATATTTCTTCTCCGTTCGCTGTTTTCTCTTCCGTACTCCCCTTTTTGCGGCACGATTATAAAACGAAAGATTGCGAGGTACCGTAAAAGCTTAATACCCTCCGAAGACACATAAATTCTGCTACCTCTCAGATCAGTTCGTCACAGCAGCGTACGAACCATAGCGAATGCTTTAAGTTGAGTCGCGTGAAAGATGGAGGAGAAAAATGGATTCTTGGCTGCCAATTCTTTTTAGTCGCTAAAATAAGCAGGAATTATAGCAACCGTTGAAGATGTTCTGCCCCCAACATAGCATATTGAAGATCTTCTCATAAAAAGTATGATCTTAACATGAGAGTTGAAATATTTTTAAATAATTTTACAGATCTTTAAGTTAAACAAAAGAGATTCAAACCGCACGCGTGTTGATTATGGGAAACGTGAACGGGGTAACTGGTGGTAATATCGTTCCTTGATCCTTTTCCCTTTTTCTAAGTCCATGAGTTTGACGCTCCGCGCCTCTCAAAAACTCGTAGCCATAACTTTTAAAATCCTTTCTTGGAGCAGATTCACAGGACAAAACCCATTGTTTTTATTGCTGCCTGAATTCCAGTGTCCAATGACTAAACTCTCAATGAGACACCAATCAAAACCTCGCAACGCCAATTAAAACAAATAAAAAAAATAATAAGTGTCATATTTATTTTGGCACCGTTTAACAGAGAGCTGCACTTAATTTCTTAGCAACACCATCTATCGTAAAAAAACAAATACTTTTTGAACCACTGAGCACAATGAGTATGAATGACACTGAATGCATGGACTTCGCAAGTTTCAGACGACGTGGGCAACACTGAACTGGTTTTGTACTGCTTAATCTTTTACATGCCATGCAAAGACTTTGAGATTCCATAAGATTAGCTTTTTTCCCATTATTCCTTATGACTATCAGGGGTGGAAACAGGACACGAACATGCTAATCTTCGACTATGAAAAAAGTCTTTCGTTATTTGTTTCAAACTATCACGACTCTATATATTTAAAAAGTATGTGGCTCTTTTTAGAGTCTCTAATGTTTTTAATTACGCTTCTCTGATTACACAAATATTTAAAAAAAAATCTCATTTAAATCTATTGACAAAAACAACAGATATCGAAATTTAACTTTCTCCCTTAATTACAGAAAACAACCAGATTATAAAATTCATTTATCATTTTTGTGCTCTGCATGAGTCCGTAACATGGTAATTGCAATTTATATTTATACTGACGCTTAATATAAATGAAATTAAAAAATTAATTTTATGATGGATAGATATGAGAAAATTACTAATCGAATTATAACTGGAAATTAGATTTATTATATTTCAATTCAGAGGCATCAATATTTTATATGAATGTCACAGATAACTGGATTTTTTTTTTTCCAAAAACATACGTCAAATACACTTTGAAAAAATTAAATAACTACACATTAACAGAAACATGTAATTTATTAAGTAGATATTCAGCGTTAAATTTTACTGAAATACAGAGAAGATGCTTTGTCCCGAAACAAGGAAGCACAGAATATTTTAGTAACATAGCCAACAACTATAATCACACAAAGCATAGAAAACTGATCGAAATTTCATAGGATCCAACACAAAGAAAATTCCTTGGAAACATCCTATTCCCAAAGCACTTATATTCCAAATTATTACACAATGGCGTTTCCTTCGAATAACAAATTATCTGCCATCTTTCGCCATCGACTTTGAACGATAACATCCTTTAATAAGCCATTAGCGACACATCCCCCATTTCCAAACACGGTGCCACCGAGAGGACGCTTTCTTCACACTTCGGTGGAGAGTGAAAGAAAGAAGGGGGTCGGCACACACACTCTCACATTTCCAAATTCCTCCCACCGCACACAACAGATGCTCCACACTTCCGCACAGTGTTCCAACGCACACTGCGGAATTTCGTGAAGACAATAAACCTTTAACAGGATTTAATTTTTCAACCGTCTGGAATTCTCCGTCGCCATAGTAACGGCAGAGGGCCGTGATGAAGTAATAAGTCATTAACCTTACTCTCGCCAAGTTTTCGAGGCGGAACACGAATTAAAGGAGAGAGAGGTGCGAGGGGTGGCCCTGAGGAATTCTTGCCAGATGACATTTATTATATATATTCTACTTCTTTTCGGGCTTCCAGGGATTAAGGAAGCCCTTTCGGAAAATCGGAGCGTTAATGAGTGTAATTAAAAGATTAACCGGCGTGGTGAAGAAAGGCAAAGGAAGGAAGATGTTTTGGGAGAGGAATCTCTTCCATTTGGAATGGAAATGGGATCGGGATATGAGAAGGAGGAGGGAAGGGGAGGGGCAGCTACACATTCCCGTAATTATAAGTCGTATTTCTCGAGACTGCCTTTACTAAAGAAATACAAAGATGCTTTTTAAAATCTTGAAAAGTAACTTTTACGAACTTTTGAATTGATAAACCAAACTCAACCTTTGACATATTTAGAGATAATATGTGTTTAAAAATTCATTACAAAGTTTCTCTTACCGGTTATGATAAACTATTATATTATTAGCATAATTTGCCAAAAGATAGAAATACAAAGAAGTTGGTACTTTACTTTAATCTTTGAGAAAATTATTTACTTACATCAACAGTTCGTAGCATTTTATTTATCATCAAGCGTTCTTTCCAGTTTAGGACTCCATGATTTTGCGGATTTCCAACATTTCTGATTACATTAGCGCACCGTTTTGATTTTTTTAATACGAAAGCATGTACTTTAATTTACCATTCAACAAAATTATCTCTGCTATTAAAGACACTTACAATATTGTTCAACCAGCTACTGAATCCCCTCCTCATAGAAATCTGGCGCCCGATGGATTAACCTCTGCACCGCGGCCAGTTTGAAATCACCCTCCTCGTTATGATGCTGACCGCCTAAAAACTTTTTTCAATGACCACAACACTGGGCTCCAGTCATAGGATGCGATGAGATATTGGGTTGGATGGGTGTCATGCAGAAAAATAATCCATGTAGTTATTGAGCATAACAAGTCTTTTGTTTAGGTTTACACAACGCAGTTCAGTCAAGGTGTCACAATATGTCTCGGAACTTATCGTGCGACCCCCAAGCAAAAACATTTACAAGCAATACCACCCTCCCATCCCAAAACACAGTGCACATATTTTAGCGTGCTGAAATTGTTTTCTCGAGCTTTATTTTTTGGGTGATGTTGAATGCCTCCGTTTCATTCATCGTTTTGTTTCCAGGGTTACATATCCACACATTTCATTAACCTGCTGATGAATTTCGGTAGCTTTCTCACCTATTGTATACAAGAAACGAATCACAGCACGTATTTAACAATCGGAGACATTTTCAGCAATATGAGGAATTTTAAACGCGTACAAAAAACGTAAACACGGGAGAATGTTTTCGCGCTGGCGTCTGTGACCAGGCAACAAACATGGGTATTCATTGCACCTGCGTGGAAATGGCGATGGTAGCTCTGCAGCTACAATATTTAAAAACGGTACTTATATTAAAAAACAAGCCGAGTACGAACGGGTGGCGCAAAACAGGGGGGAGTCTAAATTATTAAAGATATTAAAACACATTGAACGATTTCAATTTAACCATCTAACAAATAAAAGTTCGACCGCTTCGAATAATAAATTTAATGTGTAAAATTTTTAATGTAAAATTGGTATATAAATATTTATACTCATATTGAATGGGTGATGCAATTTCCAGAAGTCGATGGCATATTTTGAAAATCTTTGGCGCATATGCTTCATATGCGCAGATGAGGGATCTGGAATTTAATGTTATAATGTATGCTTAAAATGTTTTTTGCAAATAACAAAATTCTCTATAGATTTCTATTTGCTTCTCCTAAAGCTTCGTTTTTGCACCTTTTAATACTTAAGGATATTATAATTATACAGATTCTTGATGGGAAATATTTAACAAACGGAACGTAGGAAGCTCGATCGAAAAGTAATGACTCAATGCCTAAATGTTTTTTTATTATTATTTTCTACCTGAATTTTTAAATTATTTTTATACATGAAAGCTAAATGTGTCCTTTACGTCATTCAATTGTTAGCCATCACAGAGGCTATTATTTTATTCACTAACGACAGAACGGTGTTACTGACCAGTTTTCAAAATAAAGCATGAAGTGCAAGCGAGTAATTTATTTTCCTTTTGTGGCAATAATAATCATATTTGGTTTAAAATACATTCAAATTAATATAATTCAAAATTGTAATATTTGCTTTAATTCTAATATTTAGTTGAATATACTGAATAATTATTCTTTTAAAAAAAGTGAGCACCTTTGGAGGCGAAATCTGATCTAAGCAAAACTTTAGATATAACAATTTTTTTTTTACTTAATTTGTTCCTAGGCATCAGGAAATTTCAGCAAAGACCTCCTTCTCCAAACTTCCATATCAAGCCAAAGGGAAGTCTTGAAGCCTAGACAGATTTAACATGCCTCAGTCCGGCTACACGGTGGGATTCTAGTGCCATCAGGGCTCGAATCTGAGACCATGACCACTAGGTTACCGTAGCCACAAAGTGCTTAACACAGAAGATACATATCGCCTTCAGATAAAATAAGAATTGTAAAAATAGGGTTACAAATTAAAAAGTGAAGGACATGCAGACATTACTTTTAAGTTAAGCCACGTAATATGCAGAGTGCTTCGAAACTCATGGGTAAAAACTTAACTGGAGATAGAAAACATCTAAACAAGCGATTGTCATCACACATTGCACAGGTGGAGAGCAAGCGCTGAACCGCTAGACGGTTCTGTAATGGAAAGCACAAAGTGCGATTTTTCTTACACATCGTTAGGCCATGCCTCCTGCAATCCACCCTAGAAATGAAGGAGTGTAAAAAAACTCTTACTTTACTTTTTCTATAACAGCGCCGTCTAGAGGATCAAAGCTTGCTCTCCACCTATGCATTGTATGGTGAAAATTGCCTGTTAAGATGTTTTCTATCAATACTTAAAAGTTTGCTCATGAGTGTATGTTGCAATACCTCTGTTAACATTTTAAGAAATCAGTTGAAACTAATAGTTAGAAATAACAGAAATTATATATATATATATATATATATATATATTAATCGAATATAATACAAAATACTGTATGAGCGATGTGTAAAACATTTTCAAATTCATAATTTAAGCATAGAAAATATTAAAATCATAAGTAAAGAGAGAAGAATTTTTAAAATAATCTCGAACATGGAACGTAAAATATTTAACAAAATCGATCAAGTTATCCATCACAATAACGCCCCCAATATCTTTAATACAAAGGGAATGATCGATTCGTTCTTGAGAATTTTCACGAAGACCATAATTAATATTTCGATGAAAAATGGAGCACTAACTATTTTAAGAAAGAAAATTAAAACCAAAAATCAATGCTCATCGAAATACTTTTTCCCCGTGATTTTTCTTAATTTTCTCTCTCGAACTTTGATTAAACCCATAATCTGCGTTCAAAACGGAGCAAATAGGAAAAAAACAGTTAATGTTGTAGAGGTAAAAATGAGGAACACATAGAACAATATTTGAAAAAGATAAATTAAAACCACAATATCATGAAATGAAAATTGAAGTAATTTAAAGGCAATCACAAATTTCGTGGCATGTGGGCGAAAGTTCCAAGTCCGACTTTACTGTCTTGAGGAATAAGACAATTTGATGCTCATTAAATACGACAGAACCATGTAATTCGCACATGGAGGGATGCGGAAGTTTGGTGATTGAGTCGATTTGAATTCTATGTTGCTCTAAATGAGAGTTATTATTAAGGACCTCGTAATTGTAGGGTGGAAGCTAAGGTGTTGATCTCGCTTATGAATGTGGTTCAAAATTATAAGACGTTTTAGCGAATCGGTTAGTCCAGTTACGATTTTTTTTCGGCTAGGGTAACTGGTCTTCGGTCAACCAGCCCTTCATTACCCCGGGGTCGATAAATGAATATCAAGTTCGCTTGTAAGTTACATAGGGTTCTAGCATAGGACTAGTCACTCAGTCTAGAGACTAGCTAGTAATTAGCACCTAAAAACCAAACGGTACAGAAATGACTAACTGTATCTTAATCTTTCAGTTTCTACATGACGATTTTAAATTCAATTAAATATAGTCTCCATTGCTGTGTACGATAGTGTTTAATGGTATCAAGGCTTAACTAACTAATCAATTCGTATATTACCAGCTAAGATGTAGAGATTTTAACCACTAGACTAGCAGAGTTTATTTGGAGAGTAAGATACCAGCTTAGAGTTATCATCTTCATTTTATTTAAGGTTAAGACAGTAGTTTCCTAAGGGATCGGTATGGCCCACTAATGGGCGTTGAAGAAATCGAAAGGGGCGTTTTTAGCAAATTTAGAAGGCTCTGGAGACTGTCTTCCCCATGCAATACTCGTAAGAAAGTGAATTGTTTATTAACGCCGCACTTAAAAGCAACGCGAGAGTTATTGGCAGGACGAACCACACAATTTCGAATATCGGTCAAGTGGCAAAGACGACATCTGAGCTGGCATAGCCCTCTTCAAAATTCTACGCCACGCCAACGTGAGGATTTGGGACCGCGACAGAGTAAATGTGCATCAGAACCACTACACGGCGGATCTTAAATAGCACCAGGGCTCGAACTCACGATTAGACGAAAACTACGCCGGCCGCAGAGACTGTGACCAGGACTGTAAGACTACCGCGGTTAGATTCTGTTGCAATCTGATGTAATATTTGTTCAACAACTCACCAATAGTCATGAAAATATATGAAAGTAAAAATTAAAGCAGTCAGCATAATTTGCTTCAGTAACGAGGCCATATATTTTATCATAAAAAAACCCCAGCAATGTCAAGACCTCGGATTATGTGTGCCTAAATTAAGACGTGGAATAGTTCCATACGTCAAATAAGACTTCCTGAAAGCGAATAAATAAAGCGCCAAGGCAACATTTTGACTGGCTCAAAGAAATGTTTCAGTTCTTTTATTAACTATTCCCTAACTAGCAACGGGGACGCCACCAACGCAGTTCTTTTCCCAAGTGGGACATGCGCCAACACTTTTATCATGTTGTCATCAACACAAGCGATAAGTGAAACTTTCTTCGACATCCTTTTTATCAGTCATTTGCATGCTGAAAGGAAATACATGGAATCTAGGGCATCGTTTCAACAAGATTGCGATCGATACAGTACATTTGGTACTTTATAGGCTTCCAAACAAATTTTACAACCGTTCTTTTGCTTATTTTTAAAAGGTCTACATAACTAAATGTTTGTGCTTTTGTAGAAGAACTCAAGAATAAATGAAAGATCTGTGCAATAAATTATGATTAGAAATTGAAAGAGAGAAACAATATTAATTAAAAAGATTAGACATAATGAATGTTAAAAAACAAACAAAGCAATAATTAGCAAAATATTAAGGTCGCGCAGCTTCAGTAGCCGGGTTGGTACCGCGGTAGCTTAATGGTCACGGTTTCGGATTCGTGGCCGGTGGTTTTCGTTCAGTCGCGGGTTCGAGTCTTGGCCACGAAAGACCCGCCGTGTAGCCGGGGCAGATGCACGTTTAATCTGTCGAGACCCAAAGTCCTCACATTGGCGTGGTGTGGAAGTTAGGAGAGGGGGATGCCAGCTTAGGAGGCATCCTCTTCACTTGACCGTGGCTCAAAATTACGAGGTCCGTCGCCAATAGCCCTCGTGTTACTTCTGCGCGACGTTAATAAAAAAACTAAATCGGGTTGGTAGAGTTAGCTGATTCAGATATCTATGAACATCGGGCAAGGGCATCGTTCTTTTAAAGAGATTCGTTATGTCATCTGACGTACTTAAAATCCGTCAGAGTTTTCATGACTGTGTGGTGTGATTGTTGGGAAAAGGGTGGTAATCCAGGTGACAATTTCGTCTTTTGATCGTGGTGACTGCTTAAAATGTTCGTTTGAGTTGAGTAGAAATAGACAACTGGAAACTATGATTCGACTGATTGTTTATAAAATTCGCTCTTGGATGCAACATGAGGGCTATTGAGGACGGACCTCGTCTTTTTGAGACTCGATCATGTGGCGAGCACGACACCTGAACTGGTATTCCCTTTTCCAAACTTCCATACCACGCCAACATGAAAAGCTTAAGCCTCAACAGATTTAACATGCATTAATCCAGCTAAGTGGCGGATCTTTAGTGGCATCAAGACTCGAACCCATGACCCGATAAAAACAACGCCGACCGCGCACCTGCGTCCGTGACCACTAGGCTACCGCGGTTATTATGAACAATGAAGCTCGCTAATTTGGATTAATGTCATTCTACTAACAACAGGAGTGCTATTGGTGACGAATCGCGCAATTTTAAACCCATGTTGAAGAAGACACTATCTGGTATTATTATGAAAATAAATTTTAAATTTCAATATAATCAAAAGAAAACACTTAAAGATGGTATGTTATAATATTCCATAATTAGTTACAATTATGTTATATAGAAACGAACTTACCACCAAGAAAGTTAAGCATCATTGAGAGTTTACTTTTGATAACTTCGTAAGAGTTAGAATATTTTGTGTTTTATTGAATTCTGAATGAATTCCCAATTTGGCGTACTTGAAGAGAGAAAAAATAAAAACTAATATGCCGATTTTATGGGGAAAAAAAGGGGGAAATCATCCACTAACATACGAAAAATAGGAAAACACATACATATAATAATTTAAAAAGCAAAAATTAATCGAAATAAAAACCGTTTTTGAAGCCGATCCAATTGTTCCATTTATGTACCGACGAGAAAAAAAAAATGAATGGTTAGTTGATGGCGAACAGGTTAATAGTAAAACGTTTTATCATTTTGAAATGCAGTCAGATAATAATATGATACTCGACTTAGTGTATAAATATCTTCAAACTTTCACTTTACGCACCACGATGACTTTGAAATTAAGTTTGATTTAATCTACAACAACCTTAATTACTTCATTAGTCTATAGGAATTTCCGATATTAACGTCGCTCTAGAATGACACAAAAGTCATTGGCGACCGGATCAAGTAATTCTAAACCATAGTCAAGTCACTAGAATGACACCTTTAGCTGACATCTAACTTTCATAACTATCACATCATATTTATATCCACTTAACTTGTAGCTATGCTCTTATCCTAAGCAACGCTCTCTGTAGTGGGATCGAATCTATAATTCACCCACCCTCAATTTTATCCATTCGGATACCGAGGTCCTAAATGAAAAAGAGACCCAAACTTACAATGCAATCATCAAGTTAAAAAAAAAAAAAAATCTAAACATTTATTTCTTTTCCTTTTAATTCTTTGCCTGTTTTTCTATTTTAAAAGTGAAATTAATCGTAAAGGGTATATAAGTAAATGGAAAAATAAATAAATATAGTTGCAGTAATTATAATGGAAAATAAAATAAATTAAAATATATTATATATAATTTTAAAAAATATTTTTCCACATACAAGCGTAAACGCAACTTTCCTGTTAGGCACATACTCATCTAGGTAAAAAAAAGACAATTTCACGAAGAAAAAAAATATTACTTTGGAGTAAAAAATTTGTTCTAAATGCTTAAAAAATATTTTTTTAAAAAAACATTAATATCTTAAATACAAACATGAAATATATAAATATACGAAATTAAAAAAAAAAAAAAAAGTCGCATTTTGAACTGAATACTAGAAAAAAGAATTAACTGTAACGGGGATAATAGATTTTGTTATTCATTCGTTGTTAAGACATAAATAAAACGCAATTCAAATGTTACGTTACGGCCTTCAATGCCTAATGCGGCCAATAAAATCGTTGAGATTTAATCACAGTTGTTTTGTGCTACAACAGGATGAGACAATCCCATGTAAAACATACTTCACTGCGAATATCCTTACTTGACCGAGAAGTACTACAGCAGTATCATGTTACGATAGAAATGAGGATTTCATTCGTGGAGAGAGCAACATCTTCTATCTTTCTCTCATCTTTTTTTTCTTCTCCCCCCCATTAGAATCGGTCTTGTCACACACACAAAAAAGTTAAGATCAAAACACAAAATAATAATCACTTCCAAATCAAAACACAAAATAAAAGTGCCAGCAAGTTGTCAGGAAATGAGAATGGATCATTAACTAAATAAATATCGACAAGGATGAAATAAACATGAGTAGGTGGTGTTAAAAGTTATTTTAATTCAAGAGGAAGACGATAATCAGATCTGCTAGAGAATGAAAAGACAGCCTTTTTTGGCGAAAGAGAGGGAGAAGAGGAAAAAATCAACAAAAAGATTCAGAAAAAAAAAAAAAAAAAAAAATCATTGTTACGTAATGGACTATCGAAGAAGAGGAAAAAGTTTCCGCGAAAAAGATACCACGTAACACGAAAGGAAAAGAAAGTCACGTTCTTTTTTTTTCTCTTAAACATACAAAAGAATAGCAAAAAAAGGGGGAGAGAAAAAAAGACTCGTGCATGAGTTCACTTCGGAGTGAATTTCTTTCCCCTTCGTTGCTCCGTTGCACACGTCTCACACAAGGTTACCCACAGCAAATGCACGTTTAAATCATTAATGAAGCACACAGCCGCCAGGTTATGTTGTGATAGTAAAGGCCCCGCTGACGAAAATACGCAGAAACGTAATCAATAATGTTTATGGTGACGTCTCAATCTATCACTGGCGTAACAAAAACTACCTTATTTACATTGTAAAGCTTATTGTGACGGTCTTACAGACGAATAAAGTGAATTATTTTAGGAAAGAGAACATTAAATAAATATTATAAATTAAAATTCAAATGAACAGGTTTGTAGGTTCCAATTACAGATGTTTTGGCGCGACACAAGTACTATAGGCGTCGTACTGAATCGCCGCCAAATGCCGAGGACGACACGAGAGCAGGTATCTCACTCTCCTAACTTACGTAATTTGAACCATATTTCTATTCCACTTGCACCAGCTCCCATTATTCGGTACGATTAAATTATTGTTTAACGTCGCAATTGGAAGCAATACGAGGCCTGTTGGTGTCGGACCTTGCAAGTTCGAATCACGGTTAGTGACGAGGATGTCATCTAAACTGGTAATTCACTCTCCTACTTGATTGATAGTTGGTTAACGAAACACTTGACATCAACACAAGGGCTATTGGCGAAGGACCTGACAATTTTGAGCCTTAGTCAAGTGACGTGGATGACACCTGAGCTGTCAAACTCTCTCCAAACCTACTCCATTCTACTTATCCACATCACGTCAACATGACGATTTTGAGCCCGGATAGATTTAAAGTGCCTCAACCCCACTGCAAAATACTGGTTTTTTTGAATAATCAGGACTCGAACCCACGACTCGACGGAGACAATGCCAGCCGCAAGCTCGCGACAATGAACACCGGGTGTCGACCGAGTATCGACCGCGATTCAGCACGAGTCTTCGTATAAGAACTTGAACGCGAGACCATCAACTTAAAACATCGTCGACTACGAAGTTCACGATATTTATCACTCGACCGTACATTGGACTTAAATACGAACAAATATAAAATATTAGATTTAATTTATTTTTAACAAATGTTGCAGTGAAGCTATACAGAGCGTTATAGTAAACGAATCTTGGTATACTATGCATCAGTATTCTCGTATATACGAATACACAACTGTCGAGTGAAGCAGAAATCTTATTCAGGATACTTCAATAGCACAAGTAACTTAAGAACTTTGAAGCCTGCAGGCAAACAAAACCTTTTTATTCCTAAAGAAGATCATGGCAGAATAAGAAGCTGCAACATAAGAGTTTATATTTCATACTGAAAGAGGAAATTTTTTCTTTTGTAGGAAAAATTTCAACACAAGGTGTCTTAATTAAAACTAAAAAATTCTTTACTACAAACGATTGAAAGTTAGATAAGATCAGGAATTAAGTTATAGAAATATATAATACATAGGTGACAAACTAAAAAACTGACTCTAAAAAAAGGATTTTTTCTTTTTTTTAAGTCTTGTTTTTTTCAATTGAAATACTCTACATGTATATCATATATTATATGAAACGTGATAGGTGAGAGAAAAAATATATTAGTTTAATTATAATGGTGATGAAGACTGACTTTTTTATGTTGATTTGTTCGATAATTATATATTATTTTAAGCTACTTGCGACATCCTTTACTCCTTTACCATATTTTAATAAAAACCATTGTCTTTTGTACGTTAATCAATTATTATTACGTTAATCAATTATAATATATTATTTTAAGTTATTTGCGACATCCTTTACCCATTTACCATATTTTAATAAATACCATTGTCTTTTGTACATTAATCAACATAAGAATAATGAAAAGAAATGTATTTTAAACATTCTCGATTTTATCGTCACTATTTTTTCCACAACTGTTACAAATATTATAAATTGTAATAGCCGACTAGCTTTGAAAAAATATTCTTAGTGCTAAATCAACAAAATAGCTGAATATTTTTTGTATGCATATGATGAATGAATAATCGGGATATGAAATATGTGTGTTATTATTAAGAAATCTGAAATACATTAAAAACATAAAAACATTTTCCAAAAATTGTTACAACATGCCCCTAGATCCCCAACTTAAATTTTGAAATTACAATTATGATCAGAGTATAGAATATCACGTTTATAAAATGCACAGCAAATTTTTAAAGTTTTAAATGTAGTGGGGATCGTGCATGATGTACCTAAAATTAATTATCAATTGTATTTACACAGCCTATTGATTATTAATTGTTCATGCATAATTATTTGTACATATAAATGTGATTTTCTTTATTTCAACACACAAATATACATACATTTCAACGCTAAAATATTACTTCCACAGCTTTTAATTTTAATAACACCGGTAAAAAAAGAGTTTTTCAGCATGGATTTTCTTTCGAACTTTACATTTCTTAACATAATTTTTATACCTTAAATTTTAAGAGCAAACGTCGAGTGAAATTGAATTTATTCTTCTATCAGTTTTAATAATTTATTTTATTATTTGAAGTTTATTAAATTTATCATCTAAAATAAATAAGTGTAAAATTTTTTTGCTCAATTACAAATTTCAAAAACTGTTGGCACTGTTTTTTTCTCTCTCAACCTCTTTCCAAATCGTACACGACGTGAACTTAAATTGAAAGTTAAGAAAGAAGAGAAAACAAACCCAGACCTAGTTAATAAGGCGCTGTTAAAATTTAATTCATTTAATTTTAAAGAATTGCCGAATGAACTTGATAAGGAATGCGGCGGATTTGGCAACTTGGCGAGAAACTTGGTGTAAAATCTAATTTTTAAAAGTAATTAGTTTTAATCCATTAGTTTTTATTAATTATAGTTAAATTATCGTATTGTCATCCAAAATAATCGTCTATAGAAAATTTCAGCTCAATTGAGCGCTTTAAAATGTGAGAAAAAAGCTTTCGAAAATTTCACCCATACATAGTTATAGTGTGAGCTAAAGAAAACCCATTAAAAAATGAAGGATTATTTAAACTTAAAAATAATAAATGAGCTCATTTTTCCTAGTCGAAAGCGTCTCTGTAATCTTAATAAAATAAAAGAAAACAAATTATTCGTTCTAAAATAAAGAAAAATGAACGAAACTTTTGAAAGTAACTTTATTTTTCCGTTCACACAGAAAATTAAATTTAAAAACTTGCCAGTGAATTCAGATACGAAAAGTACGCAGTAGATTGTGAGCCTTTAATCATTTTTTTTATTTAAGAATAAGTGAAATTTAACAGCAACAGAATTGTTTAAATTACGTTAAAGGATATATCATAACGGATAGCATTTTCGTGTCAAAATGCATCACATATCAACAAATTACTAAAAAGCATTAGCTTAAAAAGGAAATTTACGCAATATTTATGAATGTAAATAGCACGCCTTAGAAAATCATTACCCAACTGCAATTACTTTCACTCCATTAAAACTAATTCAAAACATTCACGGAAATAATCATTACAATACAATTTCATCTTGTTGGCTTATGAGCGATCGAAGTTAAACGAGCCCATTACAGCAAAACTACTAGTAACATTAGTACAATTAGTGAACGTGTAATTGTTCTAATAATAACAAGTACGATATTTAAATGGAATCTACCGGTAATACGGAGAGCGTTTATAGAATAAATTTAAGTCATTAGAACTACAAAAAGGAATAATACTTGAAATGAGATTTAACTTGTTATGATTAACTGGGCAATTCCATATCTATGCATTACATAAATTAATGCAGTTCAATATTAACTACTAAAATGATGCATAAGTTAGTTTCATTTGTAATTTCTATTTCTGTGTATGTAAGAATTATTTTGGCATATTTTTCAATAGATTCCAGGCAGCCTAGTAATCATGGTTACGAACTTATGACCGGCGCTGTTTCGTCGAGTCGTGGGTTCGAGTCCTGATGCCCTTTAAGACCCGCCGTGCAGCGAGGCTGATGCATGTCGAAAATTCAAGCCCACCCGAGGGAGTGGTGTGTAAACTTGGAGAGTGGCAGCTGAGATGTTGTCCAGGACCAAGTTTTAAAATTACGAGTACTGTCGCTAGTAACCTTCTAAATTCAATGTTTTTAAACAATCAATTAATCCGTATAGGTTTTAAAAAAAGAATATTGATATTTTTATCTTGAATAAGTTACAGGTAGACCCTAATGCCGTTATATTAAAAAAAATTAGTCAGCTATTATTATGTAAATAATGAAAGAATAGTGATAAAAATATCTGGGGGAAATACAACAAACGTTTACTATTTTGGCACAATTACGAATATAACTATTTTATCATATCACTGAGATTATTTTAACTATATGTAGACCCTCAAAATAAATAGAAGAACTGGTTCAATATGGCAGCCATGCCTGCTGAGAGGCGTGTAGTCCAGTCGCCTGTCCGTACTCGTCTGACCGCCGAAATTCGTAGAGTGTTAGAGTTGTGATTGGCACTGATTGTGATTTTTTCTGCTATCTACGATGCAAACGGATGCGATTAGAGGCGGGAAAAAAAACGAACACTAAATTTTTGGTAATACTCACGAAAAAATTTCAAGAAATTAATGACATTTTGACGGATGTTTATGGAGATAACACACTGAAAAAAAAAAAGCTTTTTTTCAAGTGAATGGTTTCAGTGGGAGCTATGCAAGGATGATTCAAAGCCAGGGCGACTTTCGACTTCTATCGTTGAGGAAAATATTCAACGTGTGTGGACTCTTGTCTCAATCAAATAGCGAGTCACGATTCGAAAGATTCCTGATGAATTAAATTTAAAGAAATGGTCTCTGCACAAGATTCTATGAGGTAGTATTCACATGATTCAGGTATCGAGTGCGTCGAAGGTGGCCAAAATTGCGCCAAGGCGAAAGATGGTTTCTGCATCACGACAATGACCTTTCCCATTATGCTGTGATTCTTCGCGAAATTCTGGACTAGAGTTTAGATCACAGAATTTGATCTCATCCTCCCCATTCACCAGACCTAGTACCGCATTATTTCTTCCTGTTTTCTAAATGTAAAACAGTCGTGCGAGGGCACCATTGGAACGATGTTGAGACGACGAGGCAGCCTAGCTCCTGAAGACTTCCAGGGAAATTTCGAAAAATAGAAACAGTCAAGGGATAAGTGCACTGCTTCAAATGAAGATTACTTTGAGGGGAAAATTGTTTTAACTTAAATTTTGTATTATAAAGCAGTTATAAGCCCACTTCACGTATTTATTGGACAAACTATGCATATCACGCTATTTTTGTACGCTTTTCTGTATGATACAAAATTATCCCATTATAATACCTTATAAAATCAAGAATGGATAACAAATTAAAAGCATATCAGAATGAAGAGTTTAACATAATTAAAATTAAAACTAAAACCTCCTTTTAAATATAAAATTTCAGATTAAAAACCCCTCCTACGAATTGGCTTTCGATAAAACGCAACAATTGTTTCATCAACTAAAAATCTATATGGAAAAAAAATCATTATTTTAGCATAAAAAATATGTTTCATGAAAATAACAAGACACGCACTGGTATATAATTTAGATTTTAATTTCTTGTCCATGAAATATTTAATTTACATTTTGTCTTAATTGTCTTCAAAAACAATTTGGTGACTCAGTTAATAAAATGTTGCATTTTAATTGCACCGAGAGAAATAGTAAATAAATGAATTTCCATGTTGGAAACATCCATAAAAAAAGGTTAAATATCTCCTGAAATCGACGACAAAAAATTGCACGATTTTAATTAGAGCAGGAAGGTTTAGAATAAAGATTTATCAATTAACGTTTAAAATTAATTAAAATATTCCATGAAAAAAGAGTCTGTTTGGGGAAAGATAAAAATGCAATAATTATTAAAAACATGTAGTTAAATAACATTAATTCAATGGTTACGGAAAATACACTTAAACGTAAGTCATTAAAGAATACTTTTTTTTCCCTCCGTAAAAAACAACTTTTTATTTTCAAATTCATTTTTTTTAAAAAAAATAATAAAAAACCTTTTTCAAGGGGGTATTGCCCCCCCCCCCCCAAAAAAAAAGGAATGAAAATATTTTTTTTTTTCGATTATTAATTAGTGAAACAAGAATCAAATTACCAAATAGCTTGCGTTAATTATATAACAAATGCGCATGAAACATTTAATTGTATATGTATAAAAGTAATTATTTTATATTTCAGGTACAATAATTGTTACAGAAATATACATTCCATTTATAAATGAAATAAGAAAAAATTAAAATAGAAAAGGTCAAGCGGAAGAAAAAGTTCGATATGAAATTACAATTTTATTTGCCTCCGTTAAATTAACGTTATATTAGAAAGTGCCTAAAAACAATGGTCCACAACTTTCGAAGTTTTGAGCCGTGACCTAAAGTGACGAAAACAAAAATCGGATTTAATATCTTACAAGATTTTTGCATCACTCCCATAGGCATCTAGGGATCAAAGCAATTTCATACACCCTCTACTTATAGGGTTGATTGTTTTTTTGCCGACGCAAAACAAGGGCTGTTGGTGTCGGACCTCGTGATTTTGATCCATGGTCAAGTGATTAGAACGACACCAATAATATACTGAGTGTATAATTTTTTTTTTTTTTTGGGGGGGGACCATTACAGAACTGATAATAAGTATGAATTTACACTTTCCCCAGGTTAAAAAGAAAAAACAGAAAGTTTCGGAGTTATTAATGTGAAAGAGAACTCAGTACCTCATCATCATAACAATGAATTAAAATTCCACTAATTTATAAAATATTTCAGGTCATTTTAAAGAGAAACATGTTTATTAGATGAATAGGTATACATTTACATTATTCCCATATCAATCATGGAGAATAACAGTAATATATTCTTGATGCATTGTGTTCCATAAGACAATCAAAAGCACACGGATTTCTCTTGCACGAATATTACTTTAAAATAATTAAATTACAATAAATATTTTAACAATTTTATGCTAGATTAAAAAAATGAAAACCATATATATCAATACTTAAAAACATTCTTCTCTTCATAAATAAATTATGTTCTAAACTTTATAATCAATTCGTATACTAATCCTACAAAAATGTACATTATAAAATGGGACTCCAAGAGAACGTCTTCTCACTCCTGCTTTAATAACTTTCGATTCAATACGTTACGCCAGGAAACCAACACAGACCTCTCCTTTTCCAATGATGTACAAAAAGATAAAAAAGCAAACGAACGAATCTTGCCAAATAGAACAAGCGCGCGGCTGTCAGCTTTTTCGCAGAACCATGAATGAATCCTCCAATTTCTTTGAGGGATGTGTGTCAGTCCTCTTCTTCTTTTCTAACTGCCGTTCGTTCCTTTTATCTGGGGTCTAAAAATACCCCAACGAGGCAGTTGAAGAGCCGCTCGAGGCTTGACGCGCGAGCAGATAGCGGCCCTTACTATTCGAAACATCGGATCCTTCTCTTATCGCACCTGTCTATATTTGCGACAGGGGTATCTACCCTCTTGAGCAGCGCCACGAGCCTTTGTAATAAAAATGTAGAATAAAGAACGTGCTGGATGATATTAGGGTCTTTGTACTCAGAATGTTTCTCAAAGTCTTAAGAACACAACGGTTCTCGATTATTTGAATTGTTGTGAATAAATGTTGTACTGGAGAGAGAGTTCTTAATCAAAGTTCCATGGACTTTTTGAGGATTTGTGGAAGAGCTTCGGGAGTCTGCGATTACGAACATTCTAGCTGTCTTTATTTCACGGGAGCTGGATCTTGAGTTTATAAATGTTTGTAAGAAATGTAAAGATCATGCACCACGAGAAGAGCTTAGGCTCCGCCATTGTCATGCAGCATTCGAATTTTTCACTATCTTGTATAAGGGAAGAAGGGATTAAAGTTACGGAGAAATACTCACAGGTGACCACAATTTCCCCCTTACCATGGAGTGCAATCAGTCACTCTTTTGTAACATTGGGCTATTATTCTGTTACCTTTCCTTAACTAAAATCTGGGGTTGCTTTCTGAATTTATATATATAAATCCCCAACTCCTTTCCAATAAAATGAAACGTGATTTAGGCAAATTAGACGAAGATAAGAAGTGTAATGGGTTGATTTGAAGAGAGTGATATATGAGAGAAATAGAATAGAAAGTAAAAGTGGATCCATGATAGTGCGTAATCGGCAAATGCTTGCATGTCTCAAATTGGGAGTGATTTGTAATAGCTGATCTTCTGTGATTAAATTCGATTAAATATGATTCCAGGTTGGAGAAAATGCAAAAGGGGTTCGAACCTTCATTATTTGAGAATTATCTCACTCGGTTTAAGTGAGAAGGTAAACAAGAACTTTAATATTTAATGATACACTAAGATTCAGGAGCGTTGAAGAAAAGTAAACGAGATGAGAGGGTTCATTAAAAAGCTTCCCCCCCCCCATTTTCTGATTTAATTTCATCAAGTGTGAACTTGTTGTAGCAGTACCATTTAAATCATTGGGGATGTCAACAGAAACAAATTATGAAGGGCATTACACAACCAAAAATTAAAAGCCAAACGACAGGTAATTGAATGCATCTCTCACGGAATTTAGTTACTGTTCTAACACAGTGAGTAAGGAGGATCTCCAAATTTACGATTGTTGACACTTATCAAAGGTTTTATGCAAGATGTACCTATAGTTAAGTACACTACTTACAAATGTAAATACTACCTCTGATTGGTAATTTGTCTGACTTAATTATTCCTGATTATAAATCTGATTTTATTTGGATGAACAGATACATAAATATACACGTCTCAATGTTAAAAAATGATTGCTATTTCTTTTAATTTCAAAGAAGTGAGAATTTTTTAAAGTTGGCATAAAAATAAATTCAGCTCGCCAAAGTTGTTTTACAACGCTCAACCCTATTTAATATTTCTACTAACAAGGATATATAATGACAGGCGCTATTAGAAATAAATATGTGAATTTGTCGCAGCAAAACTCAAATAATTCATGTTCTTTTCCCATAAACTGCTTCGCATTTACAAATCGACAAAAAAATAAATAAATAAATAAATAAATAAATAAAACTATACAATTAGATTAGTAAACTGTTCTAAATCCGCGCGTAATGTAAATAGTAAAGAATATTACGTCTCAGTAGCTATGGTTAAAGGTAAATCCTCAATTTTCCACGCGATTTCATCCATTTCTTACAAAACATTATATTATCTTTCATAACAGATTTATATTTGTTGAGGATGTACGAGAATATAAGTTCTTAAGAATCCGATTGCTTGCTGCGAAATAAATAAAGACATCGCGTTGCTTAGATATCTTACTTAGGGCAAGTCAAAGAATTGAGTAAAAAAATAAAATTACCAGCCCTGACATGAACACACCTGAGGTACAACTAAATGGTAGATCTTTATCGTTAGTGTATCCTTTTGACATCCAAAATAATAAATAAAATCATCCCTTCAGGACACGAAACTTTTCTTATCGTGACTCTTCTCTTTTCTTCAGAAGGAGAGACGTAGCTTCGAAATGTTACCCAGAATCGCAAATTTAATTCTTTATCTCCAGCCATTCCGAAACCAATTCCCGGTCTATTAGAGAAAAGGGGTCTTTAGAATTCCAGAGAATAGCATTCTGTAGCATTTGTTTTATGTATTTCCACTCCAGGAATCCACAAGCGAAAAGAAAGATTTACGAATCATCCAAAATCCCCACTCCTACCTGCCTTTAAAGCTTCGTGCTTCCAACCAATCGAAGGGCCGGCTCTCCCAGTCATATTTTTTTCGCCTCCCAACTCACGCACGTAAAACCGAACTTTATATTTTTTTTCATCATCTCTTTTACTCATTTCACTCTTTTTCTTGCATTTATCCCTTTTTCTTTTCGGATTGACTACTACACCTCTTTCTCTTTTCGAAGAAAGGAAAGTTAAAAAAAAAAAGTTCTCTGGACATTAGCCAAGCGTTTTGTAGCTTCCATTAAGTCTGGTTCGAACTCACGTGTTGGGGTGCAACCCAGGATGAATATTCGAAAAAGGCTTCCAATATCTGACTCAAGGTGCGTTCTTTTTTTATTCTTGCTTGTTGTTGTTGCTTTTTAAGTCGAGTTCAACGTGTTAGAATAGAAAGGGATGTGTGGGAAGAGATTGTTTTTCAAAGCTTCGGTGCTTTATCAAGATTTATTGAGTCATAAGGATTGAAGTTTTGGCACGTGTTACGGCATGGAACAGTGAGCATCCCCGAGTTTTGTTTAGGCCGAGGATTTATGAAAACATACATTTTTTTTTGCCTCTTCGAATTTACTTTCTAGCAGTAATAATAAATTTTATTACGTTAGCATTCTTTTTTCTCAGTATACTACTGACATAAGAATTTTTTTTGTCCACTTATAAACAGACGCTTCTTTTCTTTCTTTTGATTTACAGTTGTTTCGCAGAAAGCGTAACAAAGAAAGTTTCGAATGACTTATTTAGGCTCAGAGAAATACATTTATTCTTTAATGGTGAATCTTTTTATATCTTTTTGAGATGAATTTTTTAAAAATACCAATGACAAATGTTTATTTTAGTTATTATTATATTAATATTTCGATGTTTTTATATTGAACAAAATATGATTAATAAAGTAGGTTAAAAGTTATGTCTCCAAAGGATGGATTATTTCAAGTAAATTTGTCAAATGAATTGGAGTCCTTGGTTTATGTATACAATCACATTACATATGATATGCAGTTGATCTATATCTTCACAAGCAAAATAAATAAAATAAAATTATCACACAGTTATGTGCAAGGATTGAATACAATTATACCTAAGTGGTAACCACGTATACATTTTACATGACAGTCAAAGTTAGATTACGGATATGGGTAATTCCAGAAAATTAACTTTTTACAACAGAATAGAAGTACAATTATTTTAACATTTAATGTAATGGGATAGACAGCTAAAGTGGGTGGGAATCTATATATCCTTTTAAACTTTTGTGCATGAGAGAGAGAGAGACAACACACCTTTTATATGAAAATATGTCTTTGAATTTTTTCGTTAATCCCTACATAACTGAAACAATAGCAACACAATACAATTTCTAAAATGTTCCATTGTTGCTGTGCATCAGAAACAAATGCAACAACTTTATTTTTTTCCCGAACCCAATAATATCTTCCACCCTTAATGCAATTAAAAAAAAAATTATAAGCTATTTTCAATTCTTTTTTGCATGAAAGTCAATAAATAAGTTATTTTTGAATTTTACCTAATTTTAATAACATAAGATTCCGTCTTTACCCTATGCATTTATTATATATATTTAAAAAGTACAATGAAACTTCAAAATTTCTTTGCCGCAATTCATTACTGAGTAATGCAAATTTGGAAAACTAATAGTTAAATAAGCACAAGAGAATTATATTTAATTAAAATATTAATATTAATCATCACAAAAATTATATTAATTATTATTAAGGGAAAGTTGAGTATCAAACAGAAAATAAATTTTAATTCCTAAAGCTCAAATATTTGTAATAAGCGAGAGCATGGTCTTTTGCTTCGATAACAATGAAAACGCGGTGACGGGTATGAACAAAAACCCGCACACAAATAACTACTTACACGAAGACAATCTTTTTTTTTTTTTTTTTCTCTCCATGACTTAAATTTTAACTTTCAAAAACGCTCGCTCTTCAGATTTATTCCCAAAGAGCTCAATTAATCATCAGTAACCTCGAAAGGTATTTAGCTCCTAGATTTTTTTTCTTCTTTAAGTTAATGTTTAATTTTTACATTTATAGAATTTTCGCACGAACGTTTTCGTCCCTTCTTCCGAAATTTGATAAAGTTTCTTTCTGATTTCAGTTTGAAATACTTTTTTTCCCCGAGAGAAATACATTTTGCAGATAATTCCAGATTTGAAAAGCGGCCAAAAGTAAGCTAGCGAAAGAAAAATTATATTTTTACATAAAGTCGGAGAACAGTCACTCGAAGTTATTTATCAAGTGAATGTTAATTAAATGCGACAGGGCAGTTATTAATGGTTTACGACTTTTCAAATTAAACTCGAGCATGATTTCTCCAGAGATGGCACTCCTAGGAAACGAGTGAAAATGCAAAAACTCAATTTATAGCTAAGGCTAGTTTATGTTTAGAATGACAAATATAACAATACTACTACTACACAGAACTAGGAATGTTTCAGAGCAGAGCTACGAAAACACATTATCTTCATAAAATCAATACTTATTAATACAAATTTAATGAAATATGAATTTGATAATATTATAAATATATACAGAAAAATTAAGGTAAAAGAAATATAAAGCAAGAAATTATCCTCCCCCATTAATTATCAAATTAAATTACACACACACGCGCGCGCATTAGTTATCTGATAATTTATCGAGAATTAAAAAAAAAAAAAAAAAAGGGCTGCCCCTTTTTCTTTTGGAGGGAAGATGTTGCAAACTATTAATAGTATTTTATGCCAAACAAAAAATGGGCATAGGATTCACTGTTTTAAAACGTTTTTATGTATATCACTTGGTGTGTGTGTGTGTATCAGTGTGTCATCAATTTTTTGATCGTTAATTTAGCCAACTTCCAATCAAGCTAGAGTTTTGAAACTTTGGGAATCATTCTTACTAGCCTAACAATGCAGTATTTAGACATTTGCGACAAGTTTTAACTAATATTTCAATAATTTTTTTTTAAATTGCAGATTAGTCCAGCCACTTAAATTATTTATTTAAATTTATTATTTAGCGCAATTTAAAAAAATTGCCAAACTTGGCGATTTTTTTTTGCTGAACAATATTTAGACATTTGAGACAAGTTTTAACAATTATTTCAATTTTTTTTTTAATAAACTTTGCCACCATATAAAAAATGTTGTTTTTAAAAACTTTGATTTTTATCTCGAATTATTTATACTTATCTTTCAAAATGATACAAAGTTAAATTTTATCGTTATTAAAAAACCTGCTTTCATCAATTTTTTACGTAAAAACTATGCAACAAATATTTCCTATTCTACATTTATAAACACACGGACGCACATGCCCACGGCAACGGCATAAATTTATTAGGCTCCTAATTTAAAGTTATAAGTTTTATCCTCTCAACAGAATTACTCTATTTTCACATTCTTTAATGTAATGGAAGATCTAGAATGAATTAATTTGCAATCAAAATTTAATAGAATCAGGACGCAAACGTCTGGAAATCGGTTTATGAGGGTAATTAACTGATAATTGCTGGAGGTAAAAAAAAAAAAAAAAAACTGCACATGCACACTTTTATTTTATTGATTTAATCCTTAATCTGATTATCTTTTATGGTCCCACATGAATCAAGACCCCTTTGAGATTCTCTTTACTTGAACACTAGGAGGATATTATAAATTTAAAATGTATCAGGTTCACACCATGAATATCAGCGATTTTTCAACGTGTCAGAGGTTCGTCAACTTGTTTTCATGTGCTCCATTTTTGTGCTATTATTTTTATGAAGCTTAGAAAAAAAAACTCGATTTCTCTGAATCTATTCTAAATAATGGAGAAAAGCCATTTTTTTTTTTGCGATTGATACCCATCCTGAAAGAACTTTAAAATTCCTGAATGAGCTTCGATCTTGTGTGTCTAGTTACCGCAACGTATACAAGCAACGATTGAAACAACCGTCGGCGCAAAAAACTCATCCTCGACTACATTGTATCACCAAAAAACTATGAACGAGCTTTTCTTCAAGTGAAGAAAAAGATTTTGGACTATTTGTCCACAAGAAAGTCCACGCTCTTTGACTACGAAAAAATGTTCCCGAAAGTAAATTAATTTACAGAAATTAAAGAGCCGAGAAGCTCCTGCGCTCTTGCAAAATTGTCATCTAATAAAATAATTTTTGCTTATTGCTTGGAATCCCCTCCCGAATCCAGCTACAACGCGAAGTATTGAGTTATTTTCTATATAGGATTTCTTCCTACGGTCTCTCGTTACTGCGTAATAAAAAAAAGTATTATATATCTACTTATAAAGTTTCAGAATATTGTTCTACTCATTTTCCGTTATGTGATCTCTGCCCTCCGTATGAAAACAGGTTTGAGCGTATACTCAAGTCTTCATTATCATCTCCCAACGTCATCAGATTTAATACGTTTTAGATTACATATTTTCGAATGACATCATTGATTTATTTTTTTCTAATTACTTGACTCGCAGATCGCGCTTGGTTAGTTGCCCTATACGATACAATATTTTGTTCCCTGTAAAATTCTCCTGATAAGACCAGTACTAACTGGTTACTTTTAATTACATTAATTACTTTCTCATTTATAAAATGAAACCTTACACTCATACTCAAAAAAGCCTCGGCATCGGGTTCGTTTAAATTTCTTGTATGTGGTTTCAATCACTAGAATGGAATAAAATAAAGTCCGCAATTACATTTATTATTCTATTAGAGATGCAAAGCCTAGTGGTCACGAACTCGCGGTTGTTTCCATCGAGTCACGGGTTCGATCCCTGATGTCACTAAAGACCCACCGAGTAGCGGGGCTGATGGACGTTAATTCTGTCGAGGCTTAAAGTATTCAGTTTGTGTGGAGAGAAAGTTTGGAGAGGGAGGTGCTAGTTTGAGTGTCGTTCTCATCTGACCGATGTTCAAAATTACGAGGTCCGTCGTTAATAGCTCTCGTGTTGCTTCTAAGTGCGACGTTAATAATAATAATAAAAATAAATAAAAAATCAATCAATCAATTATAATGCCAATCCCTTTTCACTTACGTTTCGAGCAGAGGATATGCATGAGGATAACATAAGAAAATGTTTTATCCATTTTTAAGGTATTCATGTAATTCTGGTAAGCATTTGTTTCCCTCTGGTTTTACTTGTACTAATGTTCATTATCATTTCGCTTACGTAATAAAATAAGCTGACATAAGCATGTTTCGTGATGAGACAGTTCCAATAAATAGTTAATATGCTTTAGCTGCACATATAAACAAAGAGCATAACGGATGACGTTATCGTTTTTCGATATATTTTCATCCACAGCGCTGGATAACCCAAATTCAAAAAAGACTTCATTATATTCTACGCACTTTTTTTAAAAAAAATAGAGAGGCATATTTCAAAACATGTAAGCAAATCGATTGTGTTTGAGAAAAATAGATACATGATGAGCGCTAATTTTATTGCTAAGCATTTCAAAGTAGAACTGAAAGTGCTTTCACATGAATGCGAACATTACTCTTCCATAAATCTTTCTATCAAAAATTAGTTTTTACTAAAAATAAACATTAACTTTATATTTAACAACTTATCTCGAGTTCTGGTTGCGCTCTGAAATGTGTGTAATTAACATTCTTACTTTAATTAGCCACCAAAAGGGGCTGTTGTTTTAGTTCCAACTACAAAATGTCGTAACTCACCACTTTTCAAAACTTAATTGTAAAACGTTTTGCATATATGTTTTTTGATTCATTTCACCACTAATGAACTTTATTTTTAAAAATGTCATAATAAATTTTCCCAATTTTTTTTATTGGATTGAAATTAAAACATATATAAAAATTAAGTATTTTATTTACTTATCGATTGATGTTATTATTAATTGAAATCGCGTACGAAATCAGGAATCAAGAAATGACAGAAAACGAATAAAAATATTCCGAATTTTAAAATAGTTTTGAGGCAGCCATTTTTGCCTCAAGAGTTTTTAACTTCTTCTTAATTTGATTTCCTTCTTAGAATGTTTTGGAGCCAAATATTGATTTCCCAAAATAAACACTATTTCAATATTTTGAACTATATAAGATAAATAAGTAAAAAGTACTCAGAGGATGTGGTCTCTTCAAAAAACAAATTAAACTGAAAGAATAATTAATTGAGGGTAACTGTAATTAACTTTAACTGTATTTTTCATAAATCTCTTCAAATAGATTTGTGACCTTATCGACTATTTGTTTAAAATTAACGATGTCTGCAGAGTTCTATGATGAAAGGCACCCGCTACAAGGCAAGTTATAATTTAAGACTATATGCACTAGCCTGAGGTTATGAGTTATTGCAACACGTTATTAATACTTCAATGTATGGCTGAAATTCCCACGAATGACGATATGGAGTGACAAGACGATCAATATATCTAGAGGAAGAGAAACTACGTTTAAATAACATTGTTATATAACATTAATTGATTGAGGTATCAAATTGTAGTAGGAAATGAATTGTACGTGTCATACGAAGATCTCAGATATATGATATTCGTAGAAGATGTTTATTATCGTCCGCATTGAGTTCCGAATATATTTTGCAGGGAGTTCTGCACATTTTATAAGTACACACCCCACAATTACCAATCTCGGAAAAGGTCATGGCACATGATCTGAACATTTAACAAAAGTGGAAATAGAAATCTTATGCCTAATGGTAATAGGAAGAAAAGACGAAGTCAGCAGTCATAAGAAAGGAAGGTAGAGAAAAAACATCCCATGCTCTTTTATCTCATTTCTGAGCGATACCATATTAACTAACGCCATATACCGGCAAATCGAATAAACACCGAGAAAGAGGGTGATTTTAAAACTAAAACTGAGTTAGCAGAGTACAGACAAAAGAATTAAATAAAAATCCAATTGTTTGGTAGATCGGTTGGAATTAAAATCATAATTTTTTTCCGTTCTCTTGCTAGTAAAACGAAGAACCTTGACCCTTCACATAAAAACACACATACAGAATCTGTGTGCATAGAATTGTTAATTGAGTAAATTGACTAAAGCTGTGTAGATGGCACCACAAGATTTCTGATAACAAAGAGTATCTCACATGACCAATGATTGTGAAAGAAAAGAGAAGTAGATACAAAGTAATTGATAGCGATGCGCGTGAATTTTGAATGGTTTGATTGATTGTTTATTAATTTAGAAAGCTAAATCAACCCGAGACTTGTTGGTGAGAGACTTCGCAATATCGAATCACAGTCAAGTGACGAGGACAACATCCGAGATGACACTCTCCTCTCCTATGTTCCACATAATCCAAGCGTTAGAGTGCATCAGTCACACGACAGCCTTCTCGTTCCCTACCTGGTGCGGAGGGAACGTGGCTACAGAAATAATCCCCTTTACCCCATCCAGAGGCCGGGAGCCGGCGGTGTCCAGACGAGCCCTCACGGAAATGGATAACTTACTCTCAGTCGGAGTGTGGGAGTAAATAGGAAAAAAAACACACACCAGACGAAACAGAATGAAACCGACAGAAGAAAGCTAGACGACAGCCACACACTTGGTCTATTTGACAAAAGAAGGGAATGAATACCCCCTACCTCCTTTTTAAATAGTATAATAGTTTTATAAATTTGAGAAAAAATCAGCATCATTAAAATTGATTAATTCAAAAGACCTGTCATTATTTAAAAGCGGCACATACTAAACACCTTTTTTTTAAATAACAATTGCTTTTGAATCAACTTGAAGTGTAAAAGTACTGATGCAGTCTTAAACCAGTTCAATGACTTGATTTTAAAACTTACCACGGTAGAGAGTTTTAACATTGTCATTGTCGAGTCATTAAACGCACGATTTCCAATACATTTTTTTTGTTTATTTAATTTTTCCACGCAAAAGAAACGCACCGAGCCTTTTTATCATAGTCTGTGTGTGCTCCCATTTTTTACCAACGATACCGAAAACCCTTAATACATCTTCTTATCTCATCCAGCACAAAAATATTACTTTATGTTCTATAAATAATCCTTTAAGTCCCAACTTAAAACAATAAAAACGCAGTGAGAGCAAACAAGTAGGACTTTGAAGGGGGAAAAAAAAACACGCCATCTTTCACCTGGATGATCGCCAGCGATTCCAGTGTGTGCCCTCACGTCATAAATTATTACAAGTCATTTCATTTCAAATCGCTGTCTACACACGCGACGGCAAACAATTTGTTCTCATGACTCCCCATTTCGACGGGAAAGGGGTTAAAGAACCATTTTGCAAACTGGAACGGTGCCAGGAGTGAGGTTTCTTCCAATCGAAACAAAATGGCCTCCGTTGGGCGATCAAAAAGGCAACACTTCCTCAATGCGATACCTCCAAACGATATTTTCAAGGGAATAACCACTCTTTTCGCCACCCCCTTTTCAAAATAAATGCATCGATTACTAGAGGCTCACTCTCAAGTTTCGAGATGTCACTGAAACTGCATCGAAGTAAGAAGTTTTATTGGTTTTGGGCATTCGACTGGATCTCTCTGGAGGCAGAGGCACATTATTGACAGATGATTTGGCGACATTTGGAACTTTGATTATCAGCTGGAAATTTTCAGTTTCTAACGTTCTCTCTTTGCTTGGATGGAACTTTTCTCAAAAGATTGCCGAGGGAATCTGGGAGGAATCGAATGATATTTTGACACCGGTGGATCGGGTCAAAGGAGTGCTTAAAAGCAAGAATTTTATCTGCTGTCGGAAGGAAGGAGAAAGTGTACAGATAACAAATCCGACTGTTCGAAGAATTTCGAGAATTAATGACGTACTTTGATCTCGATTGTATAAATGCAGACATTTCTTGGGTAAATTTTCACGTGAATGAAGGAAAATAAAGAATAAATTAATCGTTTCCATTTTGAGATTTTAATTCCCAATTTTTATCATGCCGTAAGCGTAACTTCAGGATATTATAAATGGTTAACTAAATAGGAAATACTTCTCTACTTTAAATTTTGATTAGTTCTAAAAAGTTACACAAAGAACAAAATAAAAACCTTAAAGGTAATTCATACCAAAAAATGCATCAATTTTTACATTTTTTAAAATTTTGTTGTAAAAAATTACCTTTAAAATAGTAAACAAACGTGACGATAACACAGTCTGTATTTGCATTTTTCTTAAAATGTGCTTCCCCCCCTTTAGGATTCTTTTTTCAAATTTTAATTTACCCATAGAGTTATGAAATGAGGTTGCTTCCTATATTCAATGAATTATCTCAAACATACTGAAACTTCAGTTATTGTATAATATTCGTTTTGAAATAGAAAAGTTTGATTCATAGAATTTAAAGTTTTTCATTAAATTTAAATTTTAAAACTATAATTAAGTTCAGTGTATAGAATGTTAAGTTTACAAGTACTGTGCGAAAATTTCTCAAGTAATAAATGTAGCAGATTTCATGCAAGATATGTTTAAAAGTAAGTACACGACTTACAAATATAAATACAGTCATTGATTATTAATTTCTAATACATAATTAGTTATGCATATAAATGTGATTTTCCTTACATGAACAGATACAAGGGTGCTTCAAAAAGTACTTGTATTTGAAGACTGATGGCATCATTAAGATAAATTGTTGTTAATGGGTTCTACCACCCGTTAAAAGGAGCCGAAACAAATCTGACATTGATTCATAAGTTAGTTTTGATTTGGTAATCATCTGCTGCCAAATCAAAATTTAATCGCTGCCGCGTTGAGTTGTCAGCATCAGTGATACCAGTATTAATGATTATACACCGGAAATCAAGCAAAAATCAAAACGTTGAATTGCTTTTCGGTGAATGTTTCCCAAAAAAATGCGAAGATAGTTTCATCGTCCGGAAAAGTTATGTCAAAGAATTTTTATTTTTAAGGTACGAAATGCACGTAGTGATGACGAATACGAGTAACTCAGACTCGGACAGCTGTCAGGTGAGTCATGATACTTACTAAAAACAAACAATTTTCGATGTTCCGCGCACTAACTTTTGGAATTTCCAAGGACTTTTTGAATGACTCTTTCGAATATAAGCATACAGGCGTCTCAACTTTAGAAGTATGACTTCCATTGCTTTAATTTTTTTTGAAAGCGAGGATTATTTGAACTTTGTATAAAATAAGTTTTTTTTAACCAGTCAAAAACGTCTCATTTACCATAAGATAAATTAATCAATTAAATTTCTGACTTAAAAGGAAATAAAAACTTTAAAATAAATAAGACAATCATATTAATAACAGATTAAGTGTAAAATTGTTTTTAAAAATATATATGGAAAAACGAGGGGAAATAATTGCAGACATGAATATTTCTACCCAAGATTTATATAGGATTTTCCAGCTAATTATCAATTAACTATTTTTTCAATGATATTGCAAAACTAGTTCTTCAATTACTCCATAGGTGGCACCACGAATCAGAAGCATGTGATAGCTCACGCAACGCCCCATATCCCTCAACAAAACAGGGAAACGTTTAGTTCTCACGCTCCTTTTCTCATCTGCTCTTTCTCTGCATTCTCTCTTCTCCCGATGTTGTTGAACTCCGAACGCCAGCGCGCGTTCCAACGCCAATATGCGATAAAATTGGATTGCCATCTATCTTTCTCACAGGATCTAGTCATGAAAAAGTTATGAAAATTGCAATAACTTGCATACAGCAATATTGTAAATATTCCTCATTTCGTCTGTCCATAAAATAAAGTAATGATTCAACTTCGAACCTCATCATTGAGCTGGTAAATGCCAACACCGAACTTTCCCCCCTAGACTCCGAAGCGCCTGGAGGTGTCATGTTTAGACGGATACCTCCTACATATATTAACACATATCACCATCTTTCAAATATTTCGAAGGAAATAATTTAAACAACTATTTACATTAGTATCTATATGAGTGCATCTGTCCTATGAGGGATCCAAATTTGACTTTATTTGTGTTCAGCGCTTGGCAAAAGCCTATTTCAGAATGTATCGGTCTCAAGTGTCATAGAAAACAAAGAAAGGGAAAAAATCCAATAATGAATTACAATTTTTTTTAACAGCTGAAACGATTTTAACCATGCTAACAAATGAATGTATCTGAATTTTATAATTCAGTTTGATTTCAAATACCTACGAGGGTAAAAGCAAACACCGAAACAGAAACGAAAATCAACACTGTTAGCAGATCTACCACAACTATTATACGAATGCATGCATCATGATCAACCTCTTTCATTGTAGTAGCTTAAAGGGAAATGCAATTTTTTTATATTAAATCTTTTTTTTAAAAGTTTTCCTGAACAAATGAAGTCATTTCCTTAAAAATTCAAACTTTAATTCCTAATTTTAATCTTTTTCTTTAACTTTTAATGTTTATAATTTGTTTTAAATTGCCTCCATTTTTAAGGTCGCGGTAACCTAGTGGTAATGGTCACGGACTCGCGGTTGGTGACTTTCGCGGAGTCGTTGGTTCGAGACCTGATGCCCCTAAAAGTTCGTCGTGTAGCCGGGGCTGATGCATGTTAAATCTGTGGAGGTCAAAGTCCTCCCGAAAGCACGGTGAGAACATTTGGAGAGGTAGGTGCCTCGTCACTTGACCGAGGTTGCACATGCGCCACATGGTCTCGAGCTAATGGGCAGGGTTGAGTGATGGATTCGATGATCTCCCATGATACCATTTAACACCCGTCTTGTAGTGGGGTTAATGCACGTTAAATCTGTTGGGTTGCAAGTCTACAAGTTGGGATGATGTGGAGTGAGTGACAGGATATATCGCGCACCAGACAAATGTGGCTAAGCTGCACCTAACATTTGCTTGCACTGTATTATAGATTAAAAAATAAAGAAAATGTAAAAATTAGTTGGCAAGAAGGAGGGTGGAAAATAGAGACGGATCGCTAGAATGTCATCCTGGGAGCACTTCATCCGCTCTTACCAAAGACGATAAACCCCCGTGTGAAAAAGATCACGTATCTCGAAGTTATGAATACCGCACTTACCTAAAAAAGCCCCTGAGAGGAAGAGGATGATGTAGAAGTTAGGATATTAATGTGCTAGCTCAGGTGTCACCCTCGTCACTTGATAAAGGTTCAAAATTACGAGGTCCAACACCAATTTCCTCCGTGATGCTTCTAAGTGCGTAGTTAATAAAAAAAAATAACGTATTAAATCTTCATACGGAGTCCACAGATCTCTAAATAAAAAAAACCTTCATCTAGAGTTACATACGGGTTTACAGCGAAGAAGTCATAATTTTGAAGACGGTCAAATGATAAAAACGACACGTAAACTAGTATATCTGTTTAAGTCTATCCAAATTAAATGTGTAATTATAATTAATGTAAAGGAGCCCTAATTATTTTAGACGATCGTGATTAAAGAAATTGGGGAAGTATTAAAAATGATCGAATAATATCAACGACAACTTCTACATATTAATGAAAGATGACAGAATAATTCGCGTAATATATAATTAATTTTTCAGTAATTTTTTAAAAAGAAAACAAACGTTTTAATATATCACTACATCTTCAAATTTCTTTGACGAGACAAAATTTATCGCAATATAAATAAATCTTCAGCAATTTTACAAACTTTCAAGATTTAATGAAAATACGATCAATAGTGAAAAATTAATACATTAATCTTCGTAATTTCATTTTGCATCTCCTCAAAAACTTAAATCAATTGTCAAAGACTAACCGCTTCCCCCCCTTTTTTCAAACGGAATTGTTGCATGTGTATCTAATGTAGCAAATTTTGCGAAGTGCAATGTCCAGTGAGGATCGCAGTGTATATTAGAAGATAGAAAGTATATAGGGTTTAAGAGATTTATCAGAATTTTGAATTATATTGGGTATATGGTCATCGACCCAGGTTAAAGAGAGAGAGAGAGAAAGAGGAAAAGAGACAAAATTCCCAACAAATAGTTTTTTTTTTTTACATCCGCCAGCAAGAGAAACTGACTTTTTAATCTTTTGCACTTACATTTTCAAAATTCTCCTAAATCACAACCCTTGTTCTACTACTCGCTGAATGATAGCTTTGTCCTCTAACCAACGAGAGGACTAAATCACAGTCGCACAGACGACAGTCATCATAAAAAGACGCCACGAACGCATCAAGTCAGCCAAATTATTCCCAAATCCAACAGAACTCGGGACATAAAAACGACGCCAACCCATTCCCAAGCGAAAATACGTTTTATGAGCCACGTCACACCACAACTAGAGAGAATCCCCACTATGTCTCATCGGGTTCACCAAAAATCCAGCAAGAAAACTGGCGAGAATTTATTTTATACCGTCCCCTGGGTAGAGAGCCCCTAAAAAGGTGGTTTGTTCGCGCCAAAACTTCCCCTCCCGCATTTCGTTCCTTTTTTCTTTCATTCCGGTAGTAAATACGCTGCGGTGGGTTTATTTCCTACTTGACCCTTTTCATTCCAGTGTCATTTAGTGTGCTCGCTTTACACTTTAGAGGATGAAATCGTTTTCAGTTCAGAATCGATTATGTAAATTGGAGGTTGTTATTACTCTATTTTTTTCCTAAAACCCCTCGTTGCAAACGAACCGTTTCACGTGCTCAGACACGTACGGAGAATAACAATTTTAGGAGAGAACACATTACCATACTTTTCATTTTAAAACAGAATGGGACGAGAGACTTAATAACGCACTTACAAACGCATCAAACTTCGTACACTAAGCTTGAAAGATATATGTTATCGCAGCCGTAACAAAGGGGGAAAAATTAGATGCGTACATATTTTGATAATTTATTACCATGCTCTCTGAGTTCGAACTATTTAATAGTTTATTTTCCTTAATTATCATAACGCAATAGTTACACTTCGATTGTTTCCTAGCTCATTTGGGTTCGATGCGATGGCTTGATAAGTAATGAAATACAGCTGAAAAAAGACCCACAACTTTTACAGCTGGAGAAAATTATGATATTAGTAGATAAATTTATTAAATTAATAACAATGTTAATTAACTTCTAAAAAAAGAATTTTTTCCCAGTACAGAACCATTTTATTTATTATAGGTTCTAAATTTCACAAAAATAGGATCATTAGCTTCAAATATAATCGAGAAAAACCGTTAAAAGACCATACTTAAGATTATTTACGCGAAGGCGATTCATAAAATATCTGTTTTTAAACAACACGCGATAAGTAGATCGATGATTCAGGTTTATAAACAAGTATACAGCCCCTCAAAACTTTGAGACATCCAATCTAAATTTTAAAAAAAGGATCATTTCCAAGAGTACTGGAGTGAATCTCCCAAAATTTAAAATTTAAGGGTTTTATGACACAAAGAGTCAGAATATTTTAAAAAAAATGATACGTAACAATTCCATTTCTTTTCTTAATTAAAGCGTACTTTTTATTATTATATTGCTTTCTTTCGATTATTTGTTCGCTGAAATGAGGAAAAAAGCAATAAGTGCAGGAGTTTTGAAAACTGTTGAGTAGAAAATTCTTCACATATTTGGGACATTCCTTAAATATTAAGGAACCTCTTTTAAGGCCCTCATGTAATTCAGAGATTCTCAAGCAGATTTTTACAAAAATTGAAATTAAAACTTTTTCAAGATTCGATTGGTTGGTTGGTTTTATTAACGTCGCACTAGAAGCAACAACGAGGGTTACTGGCATCGGACCTCGTAATTTCGAACCTCGGTCACGTGAGGAAGGCGATACCTGAGCTGGCACCTCCCTCTCCAAACTTCCCACCACGCCAATGGAAGGGCTTAGCACCTCGACAGATTTAACGTGCATCAGTCCCGTTACGCGACCGATCTTCAGTGACATCAGGCTCGAATCCATAACTCAACGAAACAAAGTTGGCCGAGAGCAAGTGCGCCACAAGACTAATTAAATTATTTCTTTCTATGAGAGGTAAATCTATCTGCCCAGTTTAACATGTGAAACTCAACGTGTTCCTCTTTCTTTTTTACTACATTTAAGGATAATATAATATATATAAAACAAGAATGCAGTTCACTCCAGTTGAATAGAATATTTTCGTAAAACAATCCTGAGAATTAATGCTCGTTGAAAGAACGACAATAGGTAGAGCAGATTCAAATCATTTTAAATCAAAAAGTACAAATAATAGCGAATCACAAAAATTGAACGCAAAAGAAAAGTAACACTTTGTCTTAATTTTTGATTTGTGCATGAATCTCGAAATATTAGTTACGCGTTTAAAAAATGATTTTAATTGATGTCAGGCCACGACAGCCTATATGGCTTGGTCACGAGTACGCGGCCGGCATTTTCTAGGTCGATAGGCGGTTTCATGGCCTGATGCCATATGAGACTTATTATTTAGCGGGTTTGAAACTCTTTAAATCTGTCGAGATCCCAAGTTCTGTTGGTATGGCGCGGGATAGCGAGGTGCCAGTTCAGTTGCCGTCCTCGTCACTTGACAGAAGTTCAAAAATACGAAGTCCGTCGCCGATAACCCTCGTATTGCTTTAAAGTGAGGCGATAATATACAATTAATCGATCAAAATTCCTTAGTGTCATTCTTAAGTTACACAAAAGTCACTTGTAAACGGATTTTTTGATTTAGAATCCTGCTGCGATGAGCTGGTACTGGTTGGAATCACCGAGTGACTTGGCTACCGCGACCCCCGCCAAAAAAAAAAAAAAAAAAAAAAAAACTTAAGTTTTTGAACGCAGTCTTATCATTTCAAGGTGATTTAGAATGATTTTATTAGAATATAAACAAAAGGGATCTTCAAGTACCGCAAAGTTTCCGATTTCTGATCAATTCAATATAACAGTATAACTATCCATTACACCCGTCCTATCCACATAGTCAACGAAAAGAATTCTGGAAGATAAAGAACAAAGATCACAAGAAAAAAAACCACACACACATTGTATAGTTTTTGTATGAAGAAAGAAGTGATTTATCATGACTGAACTTTCTCCATATATTATGACTGAAAAAAAATCAGAAAGGATATAAAAAAAACCCTTTTAAAGTATAGCGAGTGAGTGCAATTCATCTTAAGAGAGAAGGAAAAAAAAGAGATTTAACACTGTTCAGGTTAGGCGAAAAATGCTAGAAAAAACACTGTTAGGTCGTTAGTACGACAGGAAGTGAGAAACATGAACACTGTATTAGACAACAATACTTTTCAAGAAAGGGAATTTATTAGGAGTCCCAGAGTTTTTTTTTAACCTCAACATTTCCTGCCTTATCGACCCGAATGCGGTTTCGGATTACGGTTAAGGTTAACCCTGACGGGCCGTCACGTATCCTATTATACACAGGGAAGAGGGGGGGGGGGGGGATAGATGCTGTGTGATTTTGCAATTCTTGCGGTCTCTCTCTGTCGCCCGTTTTGCATCTTTTATCAGAACTGAGAGACATTCTTTCGGATTCCCGACCCCCCCATACTTGCATCAAATAGGGTAGAGAAAAGGAAGGGTGGTGGAACGAATTTTTTTCATTCTCTTTTGTCGCGGAAAACGATTGTTTCCTACGTGACTTTGAAGAAGTTGGCAGACGGTTTTAAAAGGAACGAAAGGAAGGATGATTGAGAATCAATGATATTTCGAATGCATCGAAAAGAAATAAAAGTTTCGGTTGTGCCGCAGTACAGGACAAAAATGTATTGGGGGAGGGGAGTATTCGAAAAAGGGGTGGATTTTTTTTTCGGGGGACGGACGGGTGCGTGGGTACCTAAAAGGGAAGTA
The DNA here is from genome assembly GCA_019974015.1 of Nephila pilipes. Lineage (NCBI taxonomy): Eukaryota > Metazoa > Arthropoda > Arachnida > Araneae > Nephilidae > Nephila > Nephila pilipes. The sequence goes on from BMAW01048740.1 coordinate 306,106, forward strand.
GTTAATAATGGAACATATAAATTAAATTTCGTACTTATTTGAGTTTGAAACGGACAGGAGAAAAAAAAAAGAAAAGGATGGTTAGAAAGGCTAAATCCAAAAATTGTGTTTAAGTTCCATGAATCGGAACATGGCATTATAAAAGTACATTTAACACAGAAGCCCCGAGGAAGCATTTAGAGAGAAATAGGAATCGCACTAAAAACTGAAAAAACGCAAGAATTTTCGAAAAGTCCTTATTCTTAACGTGTAATGAAATCATGCTAAGACATCAACACACATGATATTATTAAAGTAAAAAAAAAAATAAAATAATAATAATAATAATAATACTTATTTCAACTATTTTTAGTTCTGTTGTGATAGGAGTTTCTGTTAGTTTAGTTTTTATTAACGTCGCACTAGAAGCGACACGAGGGCAACGGACCTCGTAATTTTGAACCTCGGTCAAGTGACGAGAACGACACCTGAACTGGTACCACCCTCTCCTAATTTCCACACCACGCCAAGGGAGGACTTTGGGCCCCGACAGATTTAACGTGCATCAGCCCCGGCTACACGGCGGGTCTTTAGCGGCCAAGGATCGAATCCGTGACTGAACAACAACAACAACAAAAACCCGGTAACGAATTCGAAGCCATGACCACTAGGCTACCGCGGTCATGGAGTTACTGTTAGATTAAAATTTTATAAAAGTATTAAATTCAGTGAAAAAAATGAGATTTAAAATGATAAATAATTAAATTCACGAGAACATTGTACGAATAAAATAAAAAAATAAATAAAAAAAAAAAACCTACAAACATCTGAAAATACGTTTTTAATAAAGTGTATTAGTGTATTTTAGTTTGATTGAGTGATTGTTTATCAATGTTGCACTTAGAAGCAACGCGAGAGTTATTGGCGAAGGACCTAGTAATTTGGAGTCTCGGTCAAATGAAGAGAGAGACTCCCACCCGAGCTGACACCATACCCTTTATAACTTCCATATTATTCCAAAGTGAGGACATACAGTTTCGATAGATTTAACGTACATATTCTCCACTACAAGGCGAGTATTTAGTGGCATCAAGACTCGAACCCACGACTCGATGGAAACAAAGCTGGTCGCGAGGTTGCAGCCATAACCACCATTAGCTACAGCGGCCCGTATTGCCCGCCTGAACCCCTTATACATATTTTTTCCGGGGGGGGGGAAACCCTTAATAAACTTTCGATGTTTGAACACATGGCAAGAATTTTCATTTTTCTATCGCAGATTTTACTACATTTTTTTTTATATATAAATTTTCAATGCATATTTAAGGATTGATATCAAATACTTTTTAAAGAGACTCTGCAATGTTATTAGACACTGTTATACAATCACATAATAAAAGCGTAATTCTAATGGGTCGTTCTAAAGAAGAAGGCGTGTCTTCATTCCACGAATTCCAATTCTCATTGAAGAAATACAATTTAGTTTCAAGCGATTGCAGTTTCTGATTGGCTTAACTTTTGCCACAATCAACAAAGCGCAAGGCCAATCGTTAGCAGTGGAAAGTATCCACCTACTCCAACCCTGTTTTTCACATGGATACCTTCATATCGTCCGTTCGCGTTATGGGATTTCAAAAGAATCTACGCATCTACACAACAAATGAAAAAAAGAAGGAAAAAAAAAAACCATTGTGTATCCGCCAGCGATTGCCTGAAATTTTTTAATGAAACTTGTATTCATATATTTCGACTTAGCTATTTTATTTACTAAATCATTATTTCCAGAGTTTAAATTGCAATTCACTTAAAATTACTCAAAGTATTTTTTGAAAATTGATCCTTATTAAATTTTTTTCATCCTTTCATCTTGTTTTTTATATTTCTAAATTCACCCGTCCGAAGGCGGATACACAAGCAATAATTAAAAAATAAAAAAAAATAACTAAAATTATTATTAATGTTCAATATTTTTACCTTACCTCGAACAAAAATAAATTTCTACTTATTATAAAAGCAGATTATTTTCAACATTTCTCATGAAATCTGTGTAATCCAAGAATAGTTTTCGTTTAAATGCCCTCAAAATAAGATCGTTATAATAGAATATGATAATTAGTTTAAAAAATAAAATGTTTTATTCCAATTGTATAGAATATTAAAAATTTAATACGGATACGGAAAGAAATTAACAGAAAATCGTCACGTAATTTCCTGAAACAAGATGAAAAAGTTCACAAAATTTACAATAAGTACGTTCGTTATGTGCACAATATACTATAACATTTATAAAATATGATAATTAGTTCGAAAATATAATATTTTGCTCCATTTCTAGAGAATTTTAAGAACTTAACAAAGCAACGAAAAGCAATATAACTGAAAATATACCTGAAACAAGATCAAAATTTAGAAAAATTCACAAATACGTTCGTTATGTACTATTAAAATGCTATCATAATTATAAAATATGATAATTAGTTAAAAAATAATATTTTGTTCTATTTCTTCAACAAATTAATGAAAAGAAATATACCGAAAATCGTTTAATACACGCAATTTCCGGAAGCACGATAAAAAAAAATTCGAAAAATTTACGATAAGTACGTAACCCATTTGCAAGAAATAACGGCTCTACCGAAACAAAATCCTCCACTCCTTTCAAACAAAACTGAGCTAACCAAGGCATGAAAAGAAAGAACTAATCTTCGCATATTTCTCTGTGGTGGTGCAAAAATAATTTATGTAGGGACCGCTGGCAATTAGAGAGAAGTGTCATTTCATTAGGAGCCGAATATTCAGACCACGTAGAACGTGCTAATGGAAATTAACGGAAGCGTCTGCCACATGCGTGCGATGTTAACATTTCCCGCGGTGAACTTCCTCCCATATTTCATTCCTTTAAAAAGATAAGTAGCGCTGAAATGTGTTTTTGCTTCGGCCGCAATATATACTGAACGTGATTCGCTTTTTCCTCGCATTCATCCAATTAGTGATCCGTTGTTTGCGAGGAAGATAAGATGCACATATCGCTCGAGATTTATGTGCCGATCACCAAGTCATTTAGAACATTCTTTACCATTGTCTTAAAAAACTTCCTGAAGAATAAGAGAATAAACCTATTTCCAGATTGGTAACTTCTTTTCATTGGTCTCGTTTAGTCAAAAGAACTAGTCTGCTTCTCCGGCATTCTCAAAATGCTCTCGTATGTCATTCAAAGGAAATTTGAGTTGTAAATATTAAAATAAAAGTTCATCGATGCATTAAAAAATTTGAAAAAAAAATCAGTAATATCAATTTTAATGAATGGTTATTATGAGGAGATATTTTCTTCTCTTAAGGAAATGAACTTTGTCACTTAAGTTAATCGAGGCGCTAAAACGCATTCAAATTGCACTTTTTGACATGGCTGTTAAGAAACAGAGTACGCTTCGTTGAATCCGTAAATGTATTATTTATGAGAATTTGGTAAATAAAGTGTTCTAAAATTATTATCGAACGTGCTAAGCCATAGAGAAAAACATTCTGGCTATTTCTCCCCATATAAGTTTTTTTTCTTCTAGTATTCTATCCAAAGTACTAATATTTTCCACATTATGAAATGAGACTATTTCCTGTACAGTGAACATAATTTTATTCTAAAAGACACTTACAAATTTTTAGTATGGCCTAATATTTCTATAAAAATTATGAGAAATTTGAGCCCCGAAACTACGTGAGCTAGCACTTTCCACTCCAAACTTCCACACCACGCTAACGGGAGGATTTTGGCCACGATATATTTAACGTGCATCAGCCCCAGCTACACATCGTTTTCTCAGCGACATCAAGGTTCGAACAATGACTCGACGAAAGCTACCGGCCGCGACCATGACCACTAGGCTACCACGGCCCCTTAGCACGTGCGATCTGCCTTTAATAGAATTATAACAGAACTTTTCACTCAAATAATTGGCAATAAACGCCCGTACTCATATTAACAACGCATTTACCGAATCTTCAGTAATATTGCGAGTACACAAAATTATACTGAATTTAGTTAACATATCAAATTCTGTTTCAATACGCATCACAAACACTCCATAACTATTTCCTATTGGAACACTATTTAACTACTAAAATAGGATTTCATCAGTCTACGAATAACGCTTACCTACCCTTTGAATAACACGAAGCTCGGCCATTGTGTTTAATACTATTGCGCTTAAGTTATTTCAATTAAAAGTGGCGAACAGCATTCGCGGATATGAACAAACAGAACCTGTGTGTTGAGCTCTCTACGACAATCGGACTCGACCACAATGCGAATTCCTGCACCGTAATAAGCGAAATTGATTTTGGATCCAACCGAATGAAATATTTTATTGCGCTGCATAAGCTTTTGAGCAGTTTTCACCGAGTGCACACGTTTTCAGGATTCGCTTAACGATCAGCAATTAGCTTTCATCGTGATTTCCATATAGAGCTTCCGAATCTAAATTCAGTTCAGGTTAAAATTAAACAAGTTCCCAAATTATTCGCCCGGAGTGCAACGTCCTCCGCAAACAACTATCTGGATTATCTTTTACGAAAGATCGGGAGTAAAATGTGTAAATTTCCACTGTTTACAGACATTTGGAACAATAAGCGAGTGAATTATTTTCATTATCATAAAAGTCTACTTTCTTACGGAAACAGAGTTCCAATGCACAATGAGCATTAGAAGTTTTGGTAAAACAATAAGAATATAAAAGCATCAAAAATTTCAACCAGAACAACTGAGATAGAGCGATCACTTTTTTCACTGAAGACGAAAATCCTCATATTTTGTGTTTGCTGTGATAACGAAACAGAACTGATTATAAAAATGCATTTGGAAGGGGATGGGGGGGGGAAGAATGCAGCAGTTTTACACATCAATCAGCATAAAATGATCTTTGAAACGCAAATTACATTTCTGATGGAAATACCGAATTTTTAGTTATAAAACATTTAATATAAACATATTAAAAGACTGAATAGTCAGTATCCTTTGTCTATTTATTCAAATAGACAAAGATACTTTCTCTACAGATAGTTAGGATACATTCACATGGGACTTCGAATAATTAAGAAGCTAACAATATGACACACATATCGTCATTAATTGCTACATACACATTCAATCCCATGACGAATACGTTATGGTTATAGACAGAGGTCAGTTGAATTTGGTGACGGAATCCAACCACCTATTTTCGCATCCGGAGTCAAATTCGGTGCGTCTCTAGCAACGCCTTGGACAACCGAATCAAAAAAAGGAATTACATACCTGGACAGTTATTAAATGCTTTTTACTCCAGTCGTCATCAGTTGCGACATGCGAGAGAGGATCGCCACATACTCATTTAAACCAGGAACAATCTTTGCTGATTGATTTTTAATAATAATTTGGTTTTTATATTGTTTTTACATTTCCCACTCATTACATTCTAATATACAGAGTGTTTCGAAAC